>JANDJT010000190.1:5951215-5968160 GCA_024331685.1 Stegophilus panzeri | reverse complement strand
GTTCACATATAGATCACGCAATAAAATGATTTCTATTTGATCACTTATCTTTAGTGCTTATACCTATTTTCCTTCCATGACTGTGGAATTGTTGTAGCAGTCTCTGCTCAGTCCAAGTCAGATTTTCAGATTTTCAGGTCTGCAAAAAGGAGCAGAAATGCTTGTAAAAGTGTCTCTGACAAATCACATGGTGAGCTAGGGAATGAGATCTGATTGTAGGTGTGTCTTTTACAGGTATTGTAATTCAAACCCAGGCTCAGTTTCAGTTTCTGCTGGAATAAGAGATCAAGGTCACTCACAGCTGACTGGCCAGCTTTAAGAGAAAGGTGTTTCTTTGCACAGATGGTGTTAGTTGTATATGGTTGAATTCACACTCCACCACTTTAAGCTCCGGTAGGGAGCATCATGTGTGTGACATCATATGTGTGTTGACCTGGGAAAACCCCCACATGCTGAAATTTTGACATTTTTATCTGTATGTGGTTCTGAATACTATTGAAATGTGTTTCTCTTTTGCATATATCTCAAATAGTAGTGAAGCATTTGCACTATAACTTTATAATGGTCAGTATAATGGTGAATTGTCGAACATGACAAGAAGACATAATTTCTGTTTTGATCACAATGTGATGATGCAGGAGAATTGCGGTCATTTTGACAGCCAATATCCGATTACATGCCGAAATGATGAGGCTTGAGTGGATTGGATTTCAGTATGGCACATAGATATCCAACAACTTGATCAAAGCTTGAGATTCATTAGGTGAGGAAATCACACTTCGCCAACAAGGTTTTGGACATCTTTAGACCGAATTCAAATGTCTAGTCTGTTTAACTGGCCCGGTCTGATCTTTGCAGGCAACCTGGTTTAAAAAGTAAATGAAAACATTTAAACAGATAGGAAAAACTTGATTTTTGGTCAAAATGCTAAAATAGAGGTCTATTAAAATATATATATATATATATAAAAAAAATAGCACTATTTCAAGGGGCTGGCAGTCTTGTAAGATCTATATCCTCAGTATTACTCTGACAGGGTTTGTTTGTTTTTTGTGTGTGTCTCTCTTTTGCTGTAGGAGTGTGATGGTTTGGAGGCTGAGAAGGCTCGTGTCAGAGAGGAGTTGAAGGAATTTAAGGTTCGCGAACTGCAGCAGCTTCAGGACAACACTGAACTGGAGGAAGAGAACATCTCCTTACAGAAACAAGTCTCTGTGCTCAAAGAGAACCAGGTGTGTGTGTTGTGGGCTGGGTGTTAGAACACTTCCTTTGATATGCAGCTGTCACTTAATGTGTGATACTCAAGAGACTTGAAGCTGGGAAGTTGCTGTGTAACTGTGGGCAGTGGTGCAAGTCGTCTCCTCGTCTTTGCTCCATGAAGTCACCCTTTGTTGAGAGGGCTTGGCGAGAGGTGTCTTGTGACAGTTAGTCAGTGTGTGTGTGTGTGTTTGTGTGTGTGTGTTTGTGTGTGTGTTTGTGTGTGTGTTTGTTCCTCACTAATCAGGGCATCACAACTGCTCCTACTGTAGGAGCTGTGTTCTCAGCTCTTACTGAGAATAGCCCTTAATAGCCCTCTACTCAGTTTGTCTGCATAACGGAAAGGATTTTTTTTTTTTTAACTGTCAGGCTCACAGAAGCGACTTCTCCCGAAGACTCTCTTCACATTAGCACTTCTTAACATCACCTTTCAGAGCACTCACAGTAAAACTGGTTAGACTAGAAAAACAGTCTAGAACAGTCAGACTATAAAACAAGTGTGGTGCATATGGGTTTATGTCTGATCTCTCTGGAAATTTGAGACTTGAATAGGGAGTTTGATAAAGCCAAAGCTGTGATCATCATTTCAGGGCAACGGACATTCTGAAATGTTTTGAGTCAGAGTAGATTTTCCATTATGCCAAATTTTGTATGATGACCCTGGAGTTATGCTAGTCAGTGTGTAGTCTCGCATATATTAAAAAAAAAAAAAAGTTTGTTTGTTTTCCCAGAAGTTGATGAGAATGTGGCCTTTTATGGTGATGGCCAGAAAAGTGTACAAAAAACCCCATGGGCAGAGCAGACTATTCACTGACTGATCAGTGATTCACTAATTATATTTTTTTTCCCCTCTGCTCATCCAAGTAAGCATACACAGTGAGTTGATCTAGTTCTCATCTGCCATCAGGTGGAGTTTGAGGCACTGAAGGTGGAGCTCTCGCAGAAGGATGAGGAACAGGAGCTTCTGCGAGCACAGCTGGAGGAGGCCGGCCGGCTGCGCGAGATTGCCGAGAGGCAGCTGGACGAGGCCCTCGAGGCCCTAAAGGATGAGCGTGAGCAGAAGAACAGTTTAAAACGGGAGCTAGCTGCTCACACGCTCAACCCGTTTGACTCTGTGGTGCACCTTGACCTGCAGATGGACGACAGCCTGGATGGAGATCGGACTGCAGAGGAGAAGGAGGGGGGAGATAAAGAGGAAGAAGAGCAGGACAGCGGCTACAACCACTCGAAAGGAGGCGAGAAGCAGCGTTGCTCTACTCCCAGGAGCCGTGACGTGTTCCTTCGGCCTCAGGCTCCAGGGCTGGTGGCTGACCTGCTGAGCGAACTCCATCTGTCCGACACTCAGAAGCTCAAACAGCAGCTGCTGCAGGTGGGCCACACATTAAAATTTCACAAGGAAGGATATTGACTCACTTTCCTTAACATCCTTAACTGCCACTAGGTATGTGGGAACCTTTTGAGGGTTGATACACTCGTACATTGTTGTTTTGTAAAGCTGGATTTCTGTCTTAGCTGGCAGTGAACCAAACTGTCAAAAGAAATAAAGAACCATCCCCCTACACACACGCGTGCACACACTATATTTAAAATGCTTATATTGTGACATAAACAGAGAAAATTGACGTAGCAAAAAAGTATTTTTGCTTGTGCAAATTATACACGCTTCATTTAAGCTGTTTATAAGGTATGAGTACCTTTTCCACAACCAAATCTCACTTTTTTTTTTTCTTTCTCAAATCAAACCATAGGTGATTTAAAAAGTCTTCAGCTGTTTAAGCCCATTGCCTCTCGTGACTTTGAGGCTTGAAATCTGCTTCCCGTCTTTAAACCACATCCTGTTCAAGATTTTATACACAGAAGGCTCTTAACAGGCCTTGACAGTGTCTTGAAATAGCTTATAACCATCTGCTCTTTTCAATAGATGGATGGATGAGAAGCAAGATAAAAACTAATTAGCCAGGGCTAGTTTTTTTTTGTTTTTTTTCCTCTTTAAACAATGGGTGGCTTTTTTGGTTAATATTATGTGGCCCTCTAGACAGCTTGTACAGATGTCTACTTATGATGTTACAACTGAATCTGTTTCTTCTATATAGAATTTACATGTTATTTCCTCAAAAATGTTATTAGATAACGGAAAAGGGCACTGAGGCGCCTACGTTTTCACCTCTTCAAACAATGAATGTGCAAATTGGAAACACCCCAACACATGTACTCACCTCCTTCACTTGGTAAACTTTCGGTGCCCGTTTGTGCAAAAACAGCTGGAATGGCAGTTTTTGCATTTTGACCATGCTGCAATGATAACATTTTACAAAATTTACTTTAATGCATCTCATAACACTAAACCAACCATGAAATACAGGTCGGTAAAACAAAAGTATCCTGAAATCTTAAAATATTGTGGAATTTTATGAAAGAAGTAAACATACGTTTGTCCTGCGTCAATATGATAGCATGTTTTCATCACTGCAGGTGGAGAGGGAGAAAGCAGCTCTGGCCAGTTCGGTCCAGGACCTACAGGAGGCACTGGCCCAGTCTAAAGTGGCTCTGGATGAGCACAAAGTGAAGGTGGAGCAGCTCTCACAGCGTTTGGAGGTCCTGCAAGGTTGCTCCACTTCTTCCAGCCCCCTGTCTGGGACAAAAACTCAGGAGCAGAATGGAGACACTGAGCTGGTGAATGAGGATGATCTGGAGCTGGATGCCAAGAGTGCAGAGGTGCTTGAGAAGCGCATGCGTGCAGCCAATGCTGAGCTCATGCAGCTGCGCGATGAGCTGAAGGAGGCAGGTGAGCGCTGCCGGGCCCTGGAAGAGCGCCACCTGCTGGAGAAGGAGCGCTGGAGAGCCGAGGCACAGGAACTGGCCGACAAGATCCGCCAGTGCATTGCCGCCAGCCGCCATGACCAGGAACGCATCGGTCAGCTGGAGCTTGAGATTGGAGCCACACGACGTGTCGCCAGCGACTCCGAATGCCACCTGAGCGCCACACAGGAGGAGCTGCTGGCCTTTTCTGAAGAGTTGGCCAACCTCTACCACCACGTTTGCATGTGCAACAACCTCACACCACGTCGTGTCACACTGGACTACTACCGTGATGGAGCACGAGGCGGGAGAAGGCACCACCATGGATCGTTCCGGAAGCAGAGGAGGTCAGGAGAGGTGCTGGGGAAAGGAGCACATAGCGTAGAGTTGGACATCACTACAGCGAATGGAGACGCCTCGACAAACTGTGGAAGTGGCCCCAGCTCTCCAACACTGGACTTC
Organism: Stegophilus panzeri; assembly: GCA_024331685.1. Classification (NCBI taxonomy): domain Eukaryota; kingdom Metazoa; phylum Chordata; class Actinopteri; order Siluriformes; family Trichomycteridae; genus Stegophilus; species Stegophilus panzeri. The sequence continues at coordinate 5,963,645 of JANDJT010000190.1, read as the reverse complement.
AGGGACCCCACCAACGTGCGCAACCTGGTGGCTGTTATTCGTTGCCAGATTAAACACCTCCAGGTAAGCATGACAACAGTATGTATCGAGGTAATGTGTACACAACTCACATTGCGTATTTCTGGATATACCTCCTCCTCTGAATCAGCACCACTGCAGCCTACACCACTCCAAAGCCACTAGCAATACAATCGTCAGTCTGTCATAGTTAAAGGGCATGACAAGATGATGGCATATTGTACATGATCTCATAAGCCTAGCTCATGTTAGAGCACCTAGGCCCAAATACTCATATCCATAACCAGGACTGATCACACAGACAAATTACTTCAAAATTGCTAATTGATGTTTATACATCTCTTCAAAATCGTATTCAGTTATTCTGTGACCAACAATTATTCAGTTAGTCACTTGCCTTTAAGCCTTGTTCGCTTTGTCAAACCACTGAGAACACAGTTCCTACAACATGAAGTACTGTGACCAGTTGAACCAGTAAGCTGGGATAGATGTGTGCTGTGGAACACTGTTCATCAGCCAAGCAGTGAATTCCTCCCTGAACTGCATCTGGGTACAAAAACAATCAGTCAAATGTACTAGATTGGGGTGGGGGGAGTATAAAAGTGTGAAAGCATCCTTGTAATCAGTAATGTGGCATAAGATGTACTAAGCTGCACGCAGGGACAGCGTCAAAGCAGTTGCTACAATAAACATTAATATAAACACAAATTTATCTGCTTAATGAAAGCACTAACAATGATATAAAACCATGTTTGTGGGGAAAATATGTTTTATGTCGGGGACCTGGGATACAGGCCAATGTCTTGGCTGGTGGAGGGTGGCAATGAGGTGTTTTCTGGCTCTTAACACATCATTGTTTGTATTTTGAGTAAGGAAGTGGAACGTATTGCTTGTCTTCCTACCAGTGCACGACTCTCTCTCGAGCTCTCAACTGTTGGACCCTAGTAGTCCATGTGCCATTGCAAAGTGTCGCTTGTTGTAACAGGGCTAAGGTTAACTACAAGTATATTTGTGTTTACACCACATGTTGGAACCCATATGAGTGCTGTTATGAAAATACTGGTTGTTACGATATTCATTAATGCGGTTTTGCATTAAGTTTGCACTCAGTTCTGTTTTTTAACTCTTGTAGCTTATTTAACTGGTTATTTGAGATTGTGAGTTTGAGAAGTGTCCTGACACTTTTTTTTTTAAATAGAACGTTTCATTAAGCCTGTATTGCTAACTGAAAAGAAGGAAACTTTTTTTTTTTTTTTTTAATCTTTTGTTTTTTCAGGTGGCCGTTGACCTGTGCAGGCAGCGTGGTGCCTTACCCTCCTCTGCATTAGGGGGCAGCACTGAATCTGACCGTGAAGCTCTGCTCGAGGAGGTGCTGAAGCTCAAGTCTCTTCTAAGCACCAAGAGAGAGCAGATCGCCACACTCAGGACTGTCCTAAAGGCAAACAAACAGGTACGCAGGTGATGTCTGACTTTAACTGGCTTACACTAAACACCATTACCTGTTGAATACTGGAATATGTTGGTACATGTATGTAGGGTTTAGAATGCATTGTCAAAATGCATTGTGGGATTAATCCACCATAATGTCGGTTTCATTGGGTGGATAAAGGCAATACTGTTTTTAGTTTGGTTGTCAGAAAGCGAGGGCACCTGCAAGAGTTCATTTAAGAACATGTGAGATGGGTGGGGTTGGAGGGGCGCTTTCAGGCAGTGTTAGTTAACAATATTTAGAGTTCACCTGCACAAATCAGTCCAGGTTTATATGTTGATTGATTTATCCCCTGCTTTTTTGGGGAGAAAATAATGCTTTTTTGGCATGTTTTTGAGTGGCCTTAGCATAATAGCGTAGTCTGATGGTAAATTGCAGAGCTATTTGTAATTTTTGTAATATTTGTATAGTGTAATTGCATACACTATTTGCCTAAAGGTTGTTAGACCTGTTAATACAGAATAATTGGAATAAACATAACTGCATATCATGGCAGTGTGAAATTGTGTAAGGATGATAAAATCATTATATCACACAAGCCTAATTCGTACCAAATGTCTGACCCAGCATCAGAAGCAGTATAAAGCATCAGAAGCAATGCCTAGGAAATCTGACACTTCAAAGCAATGTGAAAGAGTCAACACTTGCCAGTTGGTGGTGGATTAATAAACCTGTCAATTGAAACTTAATATCATGATGAAGCTCACCTTGCCTTTCTGCAGGTGCTCGATGCTGTGTTTTTTTGTTTTGGTGTTTTTTTTTGTTTTTTTTATTATATATAAATAATAATTATATTATATATATTTATTTGTTTATTTTTTGCTTGGGTTGTTTGGCACATCGGATCCATTTGTCATTGAAACTTGATAGTTTTTCTTTTTTTTGTTTGCTATGTTATGGAAAGTATTTAGTAAGCATGCAGTCACTTTTCAATACCACCAGGTCGAGGTTTTTTGAAAGTCATCGCCTTGAGCAAACTCCGCGGGCATGAGAGCTCGTTCTGCAAGTTTTACAGTGTGTGGTCGTCTTTGTAAGAATGCGCTATGCGACCTTTTTCGGTCACTGATCTTTCCTATTGTCGGCATGATTTTATCTGAAGGAGCACTTTGATCATTTGTTGAACTACAAGCATCAGCATTCATTAACACACAATATAGAACTGTATGACATAATATTGTCATAATAAAATAGATAAAGATTAATCTTCGTTATTGATAGTTATTTTTCTTAAACCGTTTAAAGCATTCAAACTTCCCAGGAATGTGTTTTTGAATGATGAACCAGGGTGCTCACATCAGTTTTTCATTTCCTCTTGGGATTTCATTATTTTGATAGTAGTACTATCGCACTAGGCAGGCAATATATTGTTCTGCTCTAGCACACATACAGAGAGCCTTTAACATTTGAAACTTGTATATTTTCTGCTATTTTCTCCTGTTTTCTTTTCTTATCTTATTAGCCTCGTGATCTTGGAATTAAAATCCATCGACTATGGCTCTGTGTGGTTTGTCCATCATATTTCCCTGGTATCTCAAGTTTGCTATTTAGTTTGGTATGTTTAGTCAATAATCATGGACAAAAGGCTTCACAGAAGGAGATGATTTAACTAATATGACAGATGACCAATCACACCTTGTCTCATAGCCCTTTGGCAAACATGAGATTATTTAATAACTTTAAAAGTCAGGAGTTTGATCTAGTCCAGTGACCTATAGCTTGCTTCCAAAAGGTCATTGCTAGTGTGCAAAAGTTTGTTTTTTCCATGTATACACAGACATGCAGCCACACAGCCAGTCAGATTGACAAGATCTTCGAGATCCTGAAGCATGTGGCCTGAAAAGTGTACAGAAAATACCAGACACTCTTTGGCCTATGGTTGGAGCAATTTGGTCACAGGAAATGAAATATCTAGCTAAATATCCGCGACAAACAAACATTAGGTTGTTTTTCTATTATTTACATACTTTATTAAACATTAAATTTTATGATCAAATTATTCTATTTCAGACTGCTGAGCTGGCTCTGAGCAACCTGAAGACCAAGTACGAGACTGAGAAGACTGTGGTGTCTGAGACCATGCTAAAGCTGAGAAACGAGCTCAAGGCTCTGAAGGAAGACGCTGCTACTTTCTCCTCGCTGCGGGTCATGTTTGCGAGCAGGTACAGTACACATGCCCACTCTGAGAAGCTTAAGGTTTCAGGCACTCGTGATGATGACGGGACAGGAGTGGAAGGCTGCAGAGATTAGTCAGTCTCTGCTTTCAATTATTTTGTCTGAGGAACTAGATAATCAGATTATAATCCTAACCTCTCGTCTTCCAGCAAGCTCAGCTCACATGCAGATTAACTTGCACAATTCCTTTCTCCTTCTAGCCACACATGAGGTCACATGGTTTAGACTGCAAATGACAGTGTAGGGACTAGAGTGTAACAAGTTTCATGACAATACGATCTAATATTGATTCTTTTATCTAGCGAGTCGATATTTGCCGATACTTCAGTAACTGCCTCGATTTGCTTGATTCAGGGACCTGCGATCGATATTAACCAATGCGTCTATTTCACACAATCAGTAACATTTCTATTAAATCACAGATACAACCAAAATATATTTAGAAACTTTTCTTGAGCTTTTTTCCACTATGAGATACTAGATATTTCAGTGCCAATAAGGATGTGGCTGGAAGTTAGGGAAGTAAATAAAAGTCCATCTCGGGGCCAGAGTGGGACCCATTTTCAGCCTGGGAGTTTAATGCCCAAGACCAGCCTTTCTTTTTTTTCGTGGTGGAAGTACTTGGATAAATGAAGTGACAGTTTATTCTCCTGATTCCCCACTCCAGCTATGGTCCATCTTAAAAATTATACATGCATCGATGTTTACGCATTACATCAGTGCATTGGATCGATCCATGTCGACAGATCGTTACACCCCTAGTAGGGACAGTGTTCATGAAAATGTGCTGAGACAAGAGGAAAAGATGTTACATTTAATAACATTGGTATTGTAGGTATTGCTGTTAATGCGGTTACAGAGGAACCCTCGTAGTACTTTTTACACGCTATATGTGTAGTGCAAATAAACTATTGTAATACATCTTTAAACATTTATGGAATATCATTAAGAATACCGCTTTCTTTCAGTTGTGTAATATTTGGAGGTTATATTGGATTATAGCTCTTAATCAGATATTCACCATCGTAATCATGTTTGGCTTGCATTATGTGGGCTGATGTTTCAGTTGAAACACACAGTTGTCTTCATTGAGATTAGGTTAAAACCCATTTTGCTTTCAGAGCCTTATATTTATTTATTTCTTCTTATTTCAGCCTTGAGCAGATGTAAATGGATCATGAACAGATCTTTTTGAGTGATTAGTAGAGAGCTAAAAGGCATTTCCAATGATCAGTCTTTAATAGTTTCCCATTGGCCCAAATGCAATCAGTCAGTCAGGCTCCTTTTCCTTTGGGTGATATAGACTAGTATTGCTGCATAGAAAGATTAAACGTTATTGCACAACAAGTGCAGGAATGAAGATATTTTGTACATTCAAAAGACACACCTAGCCTAGTAAGTATAGAGTTTATATACCAGTTTAAATAAATATCAGTATACAATATACATATGTAGCAAATTCAGATCCACTTTGTAAAATATTCCCTGTATCTCACAGATAACTTGGTTTGTGTTGGTAGGTTTTGTGTATGGCACCTCCAAGCAGAGCAATCACCATTTCATTGACTTCTAATGTAGCATTTGTTTAGATATGCTGTGCTGTTTTGTTGATAATTGATTTTAGACAAATATCTGTTTTTGTTTTTTAATGCTAATTTGATCACCTCTTTCTCACTCAGATGTGACCAGTATGTTACTCAATTAGATGAGATGCAGAGACAGCTCGCTGTTGCGGAGGACGAAAAGAAGACACTCAATTCACTCCTGCGCATGGCCATCCAACAGAAGCTAGCCCTGACTCAACGGTTAGAGGACCTGGAGGCTCCACTGCATGCCCACAGTAATGGAAGCAGCCCAAGACGCTCCCGTGCCAAGCAGCTGGCCACCAAATCAGGAAGAGCGCCACGGAGCCCCATGAGAAGTAGTCCACGTGCCAGTCCTGTGTTGGTATCATCATCAGGCCCTCAGGGCACGAGCGGGCATCTGAGGGTGCACTCACGCAGCCTCCACGGCAGCCCTGTAAGACCCGTGTCATCTTCTTCCTCATCCTCTTCCTCTTTTGTCAATCAGCCTCTGCCGTCCACTTCCACACAAAGTCTGGTGTCTGTATGTGTTGCACGTGATGCTACATTCATTCGTAGTCGTGGATCAAATTTGTCTCGTTCATTAGATGACACGAAAGGCTTGGGGCCTTTTGCCACACTTTCATTACAGCCAAGAGCTACTGAGACACCAACCAAAAGCATTCGAGTCTCAGGGCCGTGCCGTGATAATACATTTATCAAAGTGCGCCGGGCATCTTTACCAGCCAGTAGATCAACAGCATCCCCTTCACGATCTGTAGAAAACCTCACCTCTAGATCCAGTGTCAACACTGCCACCAGGTCAGACACAAGAGGCCGAGTGAAAGAGGATCTGGATGCAAGAACCCATTCAAAATCTTCTGTTGAGCATAGTGTAGTTCCCAAAAAGCAATCCGGCATCTCCAAATCACACTCTGTCGAGGCAACTAGTGTAAAACGGTTTTCTAGTACAAGCACACCATCCACCTCCTCATCCAGAGCTCCACCAGCTCAGAGATGCTTGAGTGTAGCATCCTCTAGTGGTCAAACTGCTCAGTCTGGTCAGTTTAGTAAACCCCAAAAATCTTCTCTCACTAGTAGTAGTAGTAGTAGTAGTGCAAGATCAGCTTCTAGAGTGAAGAGTCGGTCAAACTCGCGTTGTAATAACGTGGAGGAAGCATTTTCTGTTCCAAGCCAAGAGAACAGAAAGCAGTTGGATGCACTGAAAAAGCAGCACACAGGCGCTGACACAAATCGCAAATCTGCACATAACAAACGAAGTTCAGAGTCAAATAGCCGTTCCAGTAGTCGTCAACATAAACATACCAAATAAGAATAATAACTCCTTTCCACTCAGGCTAATAATGAAAAAATCTCATATGATATATAAGGTATTATGAAAATACCTACATATACACTACCGGTCAAAAGTTTGGAGACACTCGACTGAAATGTTTTTTATGATCTTAAAAACCTTTTGATCTGAAGGTCTATGATTAAATGTTTGAAATCGGTGTTGTAGACAAAAATATAATTGTGCCGACATATTCATTTCTTTTATTAGAAAACTAATATTTTATTTACAAAAAAATTTTGACGGGAAGTGTATGTCAATAAAAAAGAAAAAAAAAAGCCACATTTTAAATCATTTTTAAAACATAATTTATTCAGCATAAAAAGGAAATGGAATGAAAATAGACGTTTAACTTTCAACCAACTACTTTATACTGACAACACCCTCTATCTCAGAAAAAGCACATTTTATCATCACAGTTTTAATATTGCTTCATATAATGATTTTTCTATACAAATTTGAGCACTTAAAAATCTGCTGCCGCTGATGCAGAACAAAAGACAGAAATTTAGCAAACTGATAGATTAACTATAGATTAACAGCTGATGAGCACAGACAATGAAAAATAAATTGGAATTAATTTTTTAAAAATCTTTAATGTTTGTAAAATATGCTTTAAAGAAAAAAAGTATTAATGTGGTCAGAGTAACTTAACATTTCTACTATAATAAACTGTGTGTAAAAGAATAGGTACCTTAAAAATGTGCCATGCTCATTGTGCTGTTTTTTTGTTATTGTTTTTTGCTCTCTTGATGAATGTCTTTATAGTTTTATGACCATCTGCAACATAATAGCCATGCACCTTAATGTGAAATTTGGCCTAATTGCACATTTTAATTCATGCAGCTAGACCACCCCTAATTCTCTGATTGTGCATTTTTGTCAGTGTCATGCGATTGATTTGTGTTTTCCGGCCTGTTTTTGCAGCGGTGAATGCTCCATTCCTCCTGTCCTGCTCCAGTGTGTGTGGACCGTGTTCATGCCCAGCTCAGAACCACCCTTAACCCTCCAGACCCGACCCGACCCGATCCGACATCCACTTCATCCCACTCCAAAACGCATTGGGCTCCTCTTGTGCTTATTCTTGTCTCGTCTATCTTTCTGTTTCTGTCTTATTGTCCGTTTTTCATGTCCTCTACCTCACTTTTTCTATTTCTTCTCTCACTGTCTTGTTGGCTTGCTCAAGTGTTGCACAGCTTTGAGGAACTGAAAGCTCACCGGAGCCTCATCTCATTTCATGATGGGCTTTCTGAAGGAAGGCAAGTTATGAAACTTGCTTTCAGTCTCATGGACATAGTAACACACCACATCCACCCCAAAAGACCAGTGTGCATTTAACAAAAAATAAATAAAAATTCCTGTCTTGAAGCTGCTGTCTTCAGAGAGGGTTATGTATGAAGGAAATTAGAGCCTGCTTTGTCAGTTGTTCTACTACCTAGAATGACTGACAGTCCGACAGTATTAGTGCACAGCTGAGGCATGTTCAGAATGATGTTTGTGAGCTTAATTTTCAAGTGTGTTCCATTTCATACTTCATCTATAATGCACTGCTTCCGAAGCTTTGTCCTTCAGACTTCTGTATGCTTAAACTAGAAAGACCATCTTTATTGAAAAAACAGAGATTAATAGGAACACTTTTCATCTGCTGTCCTGTACATTCAGTATGGTTGTTACGGTTTCACAGTATGAAATGACTTATTATTACTGTCTACCTGTTTGTTTTGTTTTTGTTTACCCAGTCAAGTGGTTTTCATCCTTTTTGTGTCCAGATGCGGCAACCCCCTCCCTCAGGACTCACCCTAAACCATACTAACCAGTGTTTCTAACTTTATCGTACACAACGCACAGAAGAACATGACATTGCTGACCAGAGCTAAACTAAACAACTATTTTTCACCAAGCAGCTTATAACAATAAATAGTGACTGTGTCAGAGATTTTATGGAAAAATTCTTCATAAATATTTTTCTATTGGGATTTGATCCTTTTTTTTTTTTTTTTTTCTTTTTTTTTTCTCCCCTCCCATAGGTTTTTGTATGCAAAGAGACTTTTATACACAACTTTTCATCAAATATTTTTCTTTAATTTTCATCACCTGCTCGTGTTTTTGTTTTTTGGTTGTTTTTTTTTTATATGGTCTGTCAATTCAGTGATAACCTAGTTTAAATATATCATACCATGAACCGTAACACCCCTACTCAGCATCGTAATGAATAAATGAAGTTCTGTGCAGAGGTCTGGAGGTCTCGCTGCTACCTAGAGCAAGTGTTTTAAAAAATAATAATAATTTAAAAAAAAAAAAAAAAAAAGGACAGTCAATATTATCCTGTCAGAACTACTGCCAGTTTTGCAATCTTTTTACACAGGGTTAAACACAAAGCACTGTTACAGCAATTACTACTCTGTTACAAGTACAAGCAAAGCCATGTCTAGTTCTTTATTATTTATCGAAGCAATAAGGCACTAGTGTTTATGCTGAAGGGAACACATCATGGGAGAGAAACAGGATCTGGGACAGTGCCTTAATTATTTGCTGAGTTGACTGATTTTTAGGAAATTTGTCTTCAGACTTTGTAGGTACTTGTACATAATTTATTTGTTGAATAGTGTTTTTGTTTTGTTTTGTTTTTGTTGTTTGCTTTACTGTGTACCTACAAATTGTTCTAAGCTCCTTGATTTTGTCCATAACTGGCAGGACTTGGTAGCATAAACATATCGCTGTTCTTATCAGAGCAGTGATTTTGTTTATATATGTATATAATATGATTCATATTTGGTAGTTGATCAGCACATGTTGGTCAGCTACATGCCAGTGCATGCTTAAACCATGTTCCTGTATGTGGGATGCTTAACCGGACAGTGGTGTGATAAAATAATGGAATCATAGAAAGAAAATATTTTGTGATGAAGCTCCCAACTGAAACAAAGCTCCAACTTTGCATCAAAGGCTTTTATTTCTAAAATAATAATGTGCTTTATTACATTATTTAAGACTAATCAAACATGATCTTTACACACAGAAAAATTCTAACTAGTACATACTTCCCAAGTTACCATATTTATTAAAAATGTCCACTGACACCATGATTCTGATATTTTTTTCCCACACCACTGGACGTGACCTGCATTATTACTGTGTGTATAAACAATATTGTGGCGTATAAGTATGTTTGCTTTATCACAAATTGTAGTGAAATCTCCATAAATCATACATTTCCTTGTTTTAAAAAAAAAAAAAAAGACAAAAAGTAACTTGTTACTTTTGTCTTGAGACTGGTCTGAAAATTGTTTTGACCTCTGAAATCCCCTCCCTCACAGTTTTAATCCACTGCTTTCCTGTTTTTTTTCACTGAGCATCCCATTTTAACAAAAAGATGTAATTTTCATATGGCAGTCACTGTTTTGTGAAATGTGTAGTATAGAATAAAAGTAACTTAAGTGTCCTTGTTGTGGCGGTTTATTTCTGTTCAGTGTCTGGCTTAAAAATGAAAGGATGGGTGATGGGGTAATGTTAACTGTTTTGTATAGTAAGTGAATGGTTTTGAAATTTTAACACATTCTAGTTCAGGAAACCCCTTCAACTGTTAAAAAATATAAAATAAAATAAATTTCTTAAAAAATGTCACAGTATAGATGTATTTTATTAACCTAATCCAACTCTTCAAGTACTAGGTTCATTATTCAAATGTGCACAATACTATTTTGTCTATTTATATGAGTCCTAGAGATTTTTGTTCTTGATCTTTCCACCAGCAGAATAAATTTTTATTAAAATTTAAATGGCATAACATTCAAATATGTATTGGGGTTACTGAGGTTTGGATCAATCCCATCATAAATATAAGAATTTAATCATAAAAATGCAATAATTTTGTAATGTTGGATTGTGATTTCCACCACTGTAACAAAATTTAAATATTAACGCACCCCCTGGCTGTGCTTCACAGACCCTGGTCCTAGAAGTGTTGCAACACATGCACTGCTTCTTCTGATCCACAATGCTTTCTAGTTGCACGTATTGATTGGAGGAATTGATGAATTCATTTCTCTACTGACCTGTGAGATCATTATAAACCTGTATGACCGCTGTACAGTATATGATCTTATAAAGCGAGTGTTTTATTCATGGTTCAGGTTAGTGGTGGATCTGAAGCCTTTTCCAGCAACACGGAATTTAAAGCAGGAATACAGTCTGCATAGGATGCCACTCCATCACTGGGCAATACACACACACACACACAACTGCATACTTGTTCACAAATTGCACCTGGTGTATCAATGTTTGTTATATCTGGAACTATCTTGGCTTGGTGGAAACGACGGACACAATAAATAAATATGTTTAAAACTGAATGCTGAGTTTCAGGGAGTTGCTTCACCAAAATATTTTTAGACCACAAGTTCCCAACCCAGGTCCTGGAGTACCACCTGTTCTACACGATGTTAGCATTTTCCCTGCTCTAACACATCTGATACAACTGATATATGTGTACGTATAGAGAGCGAGAGAGAGATGTTGATTTGTCACTCAGTCAGCAACCAGACCTCTACTTTCTCTGTTTTGGATATCACATGTTCTGATCCAGTCAGGAGTTGGTTTGTGAGTGTTTTACACTGACTGAGTTTATGTTTCTTTGTTCTGTAGCTAAGAGAAAGAGGAGTTTGTAGAGGCAGTAAAAAAAAAACCCTAAAACTTTTTCTAATTACGTTAAGGTAAAAAGATCCCTGAGCTCTGTATGTCTGTTCTCCAGTTACACTGGTGGATCAGAGAGGTTTAGGAGAGAGCAGATCTGTTTTTGACTCGGCTCGCTCTCTCCATCAGGGAAATTGAGCTGTTATCTCTGCTCACTCTGCTGATATACGGTATAATTATATGCTCATACAGTATAGCTTCTATTTTATATACTTTTCTAATTGAATACCACATTTCTAATTACAAATTATATTATCAGCATAACAGGCTAAGTGAAAATGAAATTCAAAGATTCTTAGTATTTAGTATATCCCCTTGTTTTGCAAGACAGTGTGTACTCAAGCTGGCGTGGACTCCACGGGTTTGTGCAAAATCAGATAAAATCAGTGTTGTCTGAACATGTGCTTAAATGGAAGAGATAAGACTCAAAGGAAATCTGAGTGAAATATTTGAAATGTTTACAATAGAGACATGTTCAACAGGATGACGCATCATGTGAATTTCCTCAAGATCATGAGAAGAAGAAAAATGAGCTCTCATTCAATAGTATTGTGAATGTGTTGTTGACTGATGAGACCACTTAGAAAGTACAACCCTATTACCCACTTTATACAGAGTGTCCGAAAAGTCAGGAACCAATGCAAATATGTTGCAATATAAGCAAAATCCACATAAACATGATACAGAGGCTGAGAAAATGTGTAGAGCATAAGGGTAAACATGAAGAGTGAACATAAGCTGTCAATAATAAATACAAAGTTAAATATATGTGGTCAGTCGATTCCTGACTTTTCAGACACCCTGTAGACTGAAAGTAAAAAATAAATAAATAAATAAATAAATAAATAATATATACACACACACACACACACACACACACACACACACACACATATACACATATACACACAGTGGCAAGAAAAAGTATGTGAACATTTTGGAATTTCATGGTTTTCTGCATACATTTGTCATAAAATGTGATCTGATCTTCATCTAAGTCAAAGGTATTGACAAATATAATGTGTCTAAAATAATAACAAAATAAATTCTGATCTTTCATGTCTTTATTGAACATACTCATTCAACATTCAAAATGGCAGTGGAAAAAGTAAGTGAACCCTTAGAATTAATAACTGGTTGACC
>JANDJT010000190.1:5918789-5937877 GCA_024331685.1 Stegophilus panzeri | reverse complement strand
CTTTTTCCACTGCCATTTTGAATGTTGAATGAGTGTGTTCAATAAAGACATGAAAGATCAGAATTTATTTTGTTATTATTTTAGGCACACTATATTTGTTAATACCCTTGACTTAGATGAAGATCAGATCACATTTTGCAACAAATTTATTCAGAAAACCATGAAATTCCAAAAGGTTCACATACTTTTTCTTGCCACTGTATAAAACTAGAGATGTGCCTCTGCTTTTTATTACTGATTCCTCCTCATTTGTTTCTTACTCTTTTCTTTTCTGCAACTCAGCATTATCAGAATATTTGCTAGTTCAGTATGTTCAGCTATTCACTAGCGATGTGTCATTCATGAACAACTTTTTGAGCTGACTTTTTTTTTTTTTTTTTTTTTTTTAAGGTCAGAGCCAATTTTCATATACAGAAAAGCCATTTTCCTCTCATTTGTAGATGTAGGCAGTGTTGTAACTCTTGCAGTGTAGTTTATTCAAAATGCTCCAGTGGAACCCTCTTTTTAACATCTCTGCTGTTAGCATGAAGCTGTGCGTTTGTCTCTCAACAGTGTGCATGTGGCAGATGAGTAGTCACGAGATGAGTAAAGATCCCTCGTCCTGCCACTGGGGGTTGCACAAGCCTGTGAACTCTCTCAGTGCCGTATAATATGGGAGGGTTGTTTCAGAAAGGCCATCCAAATCAAATATGCAGACCAATGATCTGCTGTCGCGACCCCTAATAGGAGGAGCAGCTGAAAAAAGAAGAACTTTATATAAGATCCAATGCAAACTAGTGTTATTTTATTTATTATGAATTTATAGGAAACACTTTCGGCCATAAGAAGAACGATCGCTGATCAGAATATTGCAAATATTGTCCACTTTTTTTTGCTGGGCCAAATGATCTGACTCACTGGAAAGAACTGTAATTTCCATAAGTGCTGTTATATTTCACCGCCAGGAGTCACCGGGATCATCTCTCCTTTAGTAAGTCAAATTCAGTGAAGTTACCTGGACGCCACTAACAGGAATAATAGCATGCTAGCATACAGGGGCCAGAGATGGTCTTCCCTCTAGTTCCCAGTATCTCAAAAGATGATGCATGGTGTGAAATTCTGCTCAGTTCTGAACTAATGACCTGAAGAAGGATATGACACATTGTACACAGACTGCATGTCGATATATTCGTTAGAAACCAGTAATGATCGTGCATTCAAAAATAAAACAGCTTGGAACATGGTGGCTTAGTGATTAGCATGTTTGCCTAGCACCTCCAGGGTTGGGGGTTCGATTCCATGTGTTGTAGGCTGATTGGCATTTCCTAATCGTCCATAGTGTATGAATGTGTTATTGTGTCCTGCGATGGCTTGGTACCCTGTCTAGGGTGTCCCCCACCTCGTGCCTCGAGTCCCCTGGGATAGGCTCCAGGCTCTGCGACCCTGTGTAGGATAATCGGTACAGAAAATGGATGGATAGATGGACTCTGTTCTCTGGTTTTGTTGTGTAGCTGGAGTGGAACATGAAGCTGTGGTGGCCTCACTGTGAAGCTCTCATCTCTTATCTAATGGCCTACGATCACTTCAGAGATCCTGCAATGCTGGAGAGATTCACGCAAGTCTACGATTACACTTTCACACACGTGAGTCACATTACCAAAAATACCATACCTTCAGTCAACATTTTAATCCAGCTAAAGTTTTTCTAATCTTTTACACTGGTAATTTTCAACATTTGTGTTGGCTGCCATCGCCTATTCTGTCTCAAAGGTTCCTCTTTAAAAAATGTAGACATATGACCACATAGGTGTAAACATAATATCAGTCAAGCTGACTGGTGACCTGTTTCTCTCTCTCTCTCTCTCTCTCACTCACTCTCTCTCTCACTCTCTCAGTTTCCTGATGAAGAGCACGGTGAGTGGTTTGGATATCTGAGTCAACAGGGGAAAGTGGTGCTGGATTTTAAAGGGGGACCTTTCAAAGGTGAGTGCTGTTAATAAAGGCAGAAGAGCTTTTACCAAGTTTTCATGCACTGAATAACCCTCAGATGTCCTTTACTCTGTAGTTTGTAATTCAGCTTGGAAACTCCATGCTCTTCCTGTTGTTCTGGAAGTACTACAACCTCTCATTAAATATCTTGGTGTATATTAATAGGAAAATAAGAATCTGACAGATATTTTGGAAAACAAGTTTTTTCAAAAATGCATTTTATTTTATCCAGGGTTCTTCCATGTCCCTCGATGTCTCTACATGTGTGAGAAGATGCTGGATCATCTGCTCACAACACTTGAGTCCTAAATGTAACCACAAACTGATGGATGACATTTTATGCACTTTCCCCCGCCAACCACTGTAATCTTTCTGCTACACCATATACACTGTACATGCTTACACTCCAAATCAATACAAAATCGTAAAGGGAGGAGTTTTTTGGGAACGCTTCTCTAGACAGTTATTCGCTGTATACTGAATCCATGCACACACTAAAGCCAGTTTATGAGAAGGCTTAGGTTTCATAAAAAAAGCTTGTGTCCTGGAAACCAACTCATTTTATGTAGCATGTTCAATCAAAACTACATTTCTTAAATGCCACGACCTTGAGTGGAAGCAGAAGAACAGATGCATTCCCTGATATTGCAATGTTAAGAGCATTACATATTTTCTTTATAGTACTCAAGGAGGCAATGCAAACAGGTCATAAGCAACTCAGGGCTACGCATGACATTGTTTACTATCTGATTTTCTCAGTTGTTTTCTTCATCGGTGTCCAAAAAAAAAAGCTTCAAATTAAATGGTCTAACTTTCAGCAGTTCAGTGAGTTACTACAAGCCTTTATTACAATTTATTGCCTTCAGTGATGAGCTAGACCACGGACCAGTGGTGACAACTGTTTCCTTTTAATGCTCCACCACTGATGATTAGTTTACAGCTACAAATAAGCCATGTTTTAAGTTTGCTAATCAATCCACAGAGACTAAAAAAAATTAAATGTCTCTGAAGATATTTGGAAATTGTTCCATTTGTGAGTTGATGTCTTTAGCCCTGGAGCAAGATTCTGGTCTGATGAGCTGCTTTCAGGTAAATAATTTACATAAATGCATTTGATTAAAAACAAACAAACAAACAAACAAAAACCAGTTCTGCTACAGCATCCATGCTGGTTTACTGAATCATGGCCAGTTTTTTCATACATTTTTCAGCTCTAGTAACATATTCTGTGTCCTGTTCAAACTCCTATCATCACTTTGTACACGTGCCTTTACATGCTGTTTATTGCACATATTATCAGCTGATTATTATTTACTACATTTCAGTGAGGAATGTTAAGCACTCCATTTCTGCCATCTTTGGTCACTCCAGGGAGTAATACTGACAAAAATCTACGTCTGAACCCTAATTATACATTTAACTCATTATCCATGTGCTTAAACATTCAAATCTTTTACGCTACTAATTATATGATTTGTTTAAATGTATTTACTCATCATATTTTTTTCCCTCCCTCATGTCATTCGTATTAGTCAATTACTGAGACTGCTTGCCGGCTTCACATTTCACCACTGTTCATGTGTTGTGTAGTTCAGCAAATACTCCTGAGAAAATTGTGAACGTATAATTGAATTTGTCTCTAAATCGAAACATTGATTTCAACATTTATGTCGATTTGTGTTAGGAAAATATAATTCATATTCAAGAATTAAAGAAAGCATTTCATTACAGAGAGTGGTTGTGATTGTTGGGGTCAGGGTTTGTTCCTCACAGGTGGAAGTGAACTGGGTTCAGCATAGGTAATATTTAAAAGGTCTAATTTCCCATCATTTTAATGCTGGCAAAACCGTTCATGATAAAGACCCTTTGGGGCATGCTGTTTGGAACAGTCGATGAGCAGGTGGGTGTGATGCAGCCTGCCAAACTTACTGTTCCACCATGAAGTTGATTATTTTCCTATAACAGCATGTCCCAGTCTTTTATTCCTCTTCTACCACAGCAATTTGTCAATGATTGCATATTTTTTTTTAATAGTTAATGAACATCATGTCCTACTTTTTATGTGTTTATAGTTATATTTAATGTTGCAGAACTTCAATAGTTCTTGTTAATAGTTCAATAGTCACTTATGTTAAAGCATCCCTATCATAAATCCATTCCTCCTGAAGACCTCCCCATGTCAGAAAAGGGACTGCTGCAAGTTCCCATGGGGTTACAGATAACGAATCAACATCTGCTGATTAATCTGAATGAAGAATTTGACAGTGCTGTAGTATAAATATGTTAAATGTACACACAGAGAGCGAGAGCGAGAGAGAGAACACATCCACAGCCTCCTAAAACAATTCTAAACTTTTATTCTCTAACAAAAGTGAAAAGAAACAGGCAACATTGAAATGAAAGTTTATACACAAACTCACAAGTTGCTTGTCTGCAATACCAATAATAATAATAATAATAATAATAACAATAATAATAACAATAATAATAATGTATTTATTAGAACCCAGGACAAAACAAAAAGAAAAAAGTTACAGTGAAGTGTTTGTACAGTTCCTTGGACTTCAGGATGAGAGCAAGAGACAGGAGAGAAAAAAAAAGAGCAACAGAACAGTAAACAAAATCAAATGTGGAAAAGGAAAAAGTAAACTGTTTCAAATTAAAGGTCAGTAGAGAGAAGAAGGGTAAATGTACAGTGACCTATTTTGGGAAAGTAGCACCAAAACTCAAATGCCGGTTTTTTCCCCTCCCCTTCCCAAAATTTTTATTAGTTCATTCAAAACAGAGAGTCTCTCAACAGCGTCAACAAAACACGAGACTCGGTACATAAAAAATACAAGTCATTTTCATGGCATCTGGGCCACGTTTCTGTTTCTAATGTCCAGCTCTACCAAACCATTTTATGTGTGTGTGTGTGTGTGTGTGTGTGTGTGTGTGTGTGTGGCTGAACTATATCACATTATGTAGAAGAGCAAGTTGGCATTTGGGGAGTTCAGCACTGTGTGCTACACTTTAATGGTACAGACAGACGGACAGCAGTGTGAGTTTTCAGTAATGGCCAGTGTAAAGCAGCAGAAGGTCGCTGTGAACAGATCGGCACACGACACAACAGTGGAGGAACAAGAAGTCTGAGTGAAAGAGGACAGACATGACGCTAATGCCATCCAGAAACAAGGAGGGAGTGCAGCGCTCAACAACAGGCACCAACGAGAGGGAGTGAGTATGTGCAAATAGGGAAAAAAGAAGAAAGGAACAGTGTGTGAGCTTATTAAGTAGAACCTCCGTGAAATCTCCGTGAAATCTCCTCTACTGCCTGGGTGGTGTTTTTTTGGGCCCAGAATGATTTTAGAGCCGGTAATCTGTGGGTCACTTTCTCTGCCATTTTCTCCTTCACGTGTTTCCAACAAAACACATCACAAAACCTGATAGAGAGAGAGAGAGAGAGAGAGAAAGACTCATTAGATAAAATAATTTAAAACTTTATTAATAACCTAAAATATTTTGTACTTAAATATTAATAAGTGCATAATTTTAAGAGCACACAGGGAACATATTGCTTCCTTACATTTTTTTTTTTTTTTTAAATCACTAGCATAAACTTTAATAATTCCTTTTAGTTAAACCCCTCCAGCACCACTGACCACACACACCACTGGACTCCTATTTAATTTAAATGCTCGCTACATCGAGTATAGAGGGCATAAATGTACATTGAAGACTAAAAATGTCCTTGCTGTAAATTATTATTATTATTATTTTTTTTTAACTCCATCATACACACTAAGCAAAAAAACAAAATAAAAAACAAAAACCATCAAGTAAAGGGTCATTTGACCATGAAGTCTTAAAAACGTTACGACGTACTTGTTATGCGTCATAAAAGTTCAAATATGTACATTTCCCCATTTACATACACAAATATTATTAGAAACAGATAACTATTTAAAAAGTGCCATGCCTCTTCTTGCTGCTGTTCAGGCGTGCGGTTAACCGCTCGTGTCTTCTTCGACTCTGAGGCCTCTCTGGACTTTGCACCTCCTTCAGATCTCTGACTTTTCCTCTTCCTCTTGGACTCCTTTGTCCTGCTGCCGCGACCTGAGCGATTCTGCTCCTGCAACTCGATCTGACAGGGGGAAAGTTTGTAGAGGAGAGAGAGAAAAAAAAAAAGCCAGTTAAACCATGCCAAAAAAGCACAGAGCTCCACACTAACGCACATCACATGCAGTGTAACCATTAATCTGCTTGACCCTTAATTTCTGCGGATTTGATTAAAACCTAATACAAACTCGACCAGTGAATAGAAAAGGTCATCTGTTCGTGCTTCCCTATGCTTTTGATTCTCTCACCTGTATAAGCGTGTGTAGAGTCTGGCGTGGTGGCTTAGATGCTGCTTGCAGAAGTCGGTAGATGGTGTGCGTCTGATCAAGAGTAACCTCCAGCAGGTCACCTTCTAGCTGCAGCTCCTCTAAATGAGCTCTGGTTGAAGTGGACAATTCGATG
This sequence comes from Stegophilus panzeri, assembly GCA_024331685.1. NCBI lineage: Eukaryota > Metazoa > Chordata > Actinopteri > Siluriformes > Trichomycteridae > Stegophilus > Stegophilus panzeri. The sequence continues at coordinate 5,931,409 of JANDJT010000190.1, read as the reverse complement.
ACTGGCCCTTTAAGATACGGAATCAATGGCACCAGAGACTCCACCCCTTAAAAGAGAGAATGTTCGGTTCAGAAATTTAAATAAAAGCTGCAAATGTTTTAAATTATTTGCCATTTTTAAATTTCCAAAAGTACTAACCTGTTACATTTTCAACGTCTGGCTTCTTAATGCCATTTTCACAGCCAGACTGTGGAAGAATAACCAGTTTTCACAAAAAATTACCATGTGGACAGTATAAGAATTTATTCATGATATGGTTTGTGTACAGTATGTCTAAGTATATGAAAATTCTGCATTGGAATGATGTTCTCTGACCAGACAAACTCTTGGAGCTAAATCAAGTTCTCCACATATATCTATTACTGTTCCACACATGATGGCATTTACTGGAATATTTATCTGAGAAAATGTGTAGCATGTGAATGTTTTTTATGCAAAAGCTAGACATTCCACACCTGTACTCCATTAGCAGCTTTCTCTCTGTTGCTTTTCGCCATGTCACTCTCCTCAGTCAGATCGATCACGCCCTCCTCCGGCTCCTCAGAGTCCGACAGCACAATCACCTCCTCCGAATTCCCTTTCTTTTCATCCGCCTGCTCTTCCTTCTCCCTGCCCAGTTTCTCTTTCAGTTCCTGAAGCCTCTGCAGTGCCCCCTGCAGCTCAGGAGTATCCAGGGCTTGTTTAGTTCTGCCCTGCCAGTTAATCGCTCTCTCTGTGAGACACTGCAAGGCCTCACCCTCTGGCAGTCGCACAGGCAGCTTCTGTAACGCCACTAACAACGCTAGAATGATTTCTAGCCGTGGACGCCGTGTTCTCTGGCACCGTGGGCACAGGAAGCGAGTGTCCCAGTCCCACCAACAAAGTGGGTTTACAAGTGGCACATCAGTAGGGCCCAGTACAGAAGGGAAGGGCACACAGCCTCCATGGAACCAGTCTCTGCACAGATGGCAGCGGTGGAACAGAGGGTGGGGTTGGCCACCGCACACACACACAGACTGGCTGACTGTGTGGGAGTGGGTGGAGTCTCCATTCTGTTGTGAGCCGTTTTCTGAGGACACAGGCGTGTCTGTATCCATTGATTCACTCAGCCTCTGCTCTTGTTTGATGTGCATAGCCTGTGCCTCCTTGGGTGTGTTCTCCAGGCCGGGCTTGGCCAGGTTTAGCTGTCGCATACGCAGCAGAGCCTCTTTCTCATGCTGTTCTCCCTCCTTGAATGCCATTACCTGGACAAGTTCCAACGTACAGTAAATATTAAACGACATTAAGGTAGGTGTATGCATTGGACAAATCTGTCTTGATAAAACAAACAGACATCATATCTAATTTACAGGCTTGTTTGGAGACCACTTGTTTTACACAGGTAGACAGCTATCTAATTCGATCCCTGGAGAGATACTCAAACGTTTTATAGTAGACCTCACCGTGAGGTTCAACCCGGTTTAAATTAGGCTTAGGTGCATGCTGTGTGCTCTAACTCACAATGGCTCCTGGGTCTCGGAGGTCCTGAGCAGTGAGCCCCAACACATCAACATCAGAGTCTGCTTCTGAGCTCAGAGAGTCTTCCTCCCTCTTCTTCCTCTTCTCCACACATGGACATAACACCTACACAGAGCGAGAGATAGACCACCACATGCACCTTTCGCAGCTCCTCAATAACACTAATCTAGATTCCTAACGGAGTCAGAGACCAGTCTATGCTTCTTGAGTAGTAGTCTAGTAATTTAGTAGAAATGTGGATTTCCTCACTGAGAAACCGCACCATTCCCCCTGTCCTTCCACTCTGCACCCTAACGATTATCAGAGCTAGCAAGCCCTTACCTCCAGCAGGCTGTGCTGACTGTTCTTCTTCAGGAAGGTCTTGCTGGCTTTTTCCCTCCAGGAGTGAGCACTGGCCACCTGCAGCTCGAGCTGCCGCAGCTCCTCCATCCTCACAGGAAGGTCACGGCCAATTGCCACCAGACCCTCCAGGTCATCCAGACATGGGTAGTGCTCTCCATTCTGCTGTGAGATATAGGACACAGAAAGGAGATGTAGAGGGAGAGAAATGCACTGGGTAAGATTTTAAAGGCTTTACAGGATTTTAAGAAATTGGATAAAAAGGTAGCTAGATTTTAGCTTTTTTGTTTATAATATTTTGCCATTTTAACGTTGGAAAATAGGCAACAAGAGGACTAGGCTTTTGTCACATATCAATAAACGGGACAGTTTCCTTATGATTATTTTTAGTCATTTTCAAATATAGATACGGACTGCCCTAGCGCACTCCTTGAACGCATATTGTAGACCTACATGTATACTATTACACCGTCTGTGAGGTTTTAATATGGGAAGACTCACTAGATTGAGCCGTATTAAACATCAAAAGGTTGCTGAACAATAACATCTACAGGATCTGTTATCTCAAAGCCATTTTACCATTTAATATTGCCTGGCAGTCTTATAGACTATAGTGTGAAATAGCTGGCAAATGCAAACTGCCCATTTAAATGTTATTTTAAACCATCAATGTCTCAAAGATGAATCAAGAAAACAACATGCTGATCAATAATCGATATTTTATGATATCCCTAAATAAAAGCACTCTTGCCTGGATCTCCTCTAGGTCTGTGACCCAGGCACGGGCTCGACTCAGGCAGGCCTGGAGGGCCAAGATGTTGGGCAACTGCACGGGGATCAGCTGGGCTTCATTCACTATGGCCTCCAATGTGGAGAGAGGATGCTTCTGTCTGCTCAGATAAAGATCGGGAAAAGGTGTTAAAAGCAAAAGAGAGCATACCAAATTACTGAGTGACAGAGGTATACAATTAAAGGTTAGGAAACTTGGATTAAGTATGGGTATGCATGGATGTGTGTGCAACCCTGTTTTACCGGTCTTCGAGGCAGATCTGGGCCTTCTCTTCCCAACGCTCTGCGATGGTCAGCAGCTCTTGCAGCTCTGCCATGGCGGTCTCGACGCTGACACTCTGCAACACGTTGCAGCCGGCCTCCATCAAATTTCTCAGAACGGCCAGAGTCACCTCTCCACCCCCAGGCCCAATTGTCCTGCGCACCTGCTCCAGCCAGCGTCTCTGTTCCTGCAGGCCAGACAGGAGCCCGCAGGCTGGGGCTACAGCCGGCAGTGCAGACCCCTCCTCTAACAGAGCCTGCACATCCTCTTCTGAGGGAGCGGAGGACTGTTTCCACGCACCAGCACTGCTGCTCACTATGGCCTGGGCACGTGACTCAAACTCCTCCACCTTCTGTAGCACAACCTGAGAGAGTCGAGGGTGGAGGTATGAATGTGTGGGTTCTCTTATGTTCACTTCCTTCTGATCAGAAGAAATGTTGGACTTTTGCTACGATTAATAGTTCTATATTTCTTGAATTTACCACTGGTTCCAGCATATCAGTGACAAACCTTAAGTACAATAGTTGAAACAGGCTTTAAAGCACATACACTGGTTTAGTGTTTGTTTGTTTGTTTGGGTAAAGTACTCCTCTAACACACCTGCACCTCCCCCAGCTGCTCCATTACACAAGGAAGGTTTTGCATGGTGTCCACCAGTGTCCGGAGCTCCTCGAGACTCATCTTACTGCCTTGGCTGCCATTAATAAGCTCTGTGCTCCTGCTCTGGCACCTCTGCATATCATCCAATACAACCGTGAGCCGTTGGAGCAGCTCGTTGTCTGGAAATTTACGTTCTGCCGCCTCCTCCTTCAGTGCCACCAGATTTTTAATGTCTTCACGGGTGGAAAAAGAAAAACTGGGAGTTCAAAATGCGTTGAAAGCGTTATAGAGAAATTATATGTACATATGTTATGTACAGTGGTGCTTCAAAGTTTGTGAACTCTTTAGAATTTTCTGTATTTCTGCATAAATAGGACATTACATTTTCCCTCAAGTCCTAAAAGTAGATAAAGAGAACCCAATTAAACAAACGAGACCAAAATATTATACTTGCCCATTTATTTATTGTGGAAATTGATCCAAATGTTACATATCTGTGAGTGGCAAAAGTATGTGACCCTTTGCTTTCAGTATCTGGTGGGACCCAGATGTTTAGTTGCAATAACTGCAACTAAACATTTCCAGTAACTGTTGATCAGTCCTGCCCATCGGCTCGGAGGAATTTTAGCCCGTTACTCAGTACAGAACAGCTTCAACTCTAGGATGTTAGTAGGTTTCCTCACATGAACTGCTTGCTTCAGGTCCTTCCACAACATTTCTGTTGGATTAAGGTCAGGACACTGACTTGGCCATTCCAAAACATTAACTTTGTTCTTCTTTAACCATTCTTTAGTAGAACGACTTGTATGCTTAGGGTCGTTGTCTTGTTGCATGACCCACTCTCTTGAGATTCGGTTCATGGACTGACGTCTTGACATTTTCCTTTATACTTTGCTGGTATAATTCAATGATGGCAAGCCGTCCAGGCCCAAATGTAGCAAAACAGGATACCCAACCAATGATACTACCACCACATTTCACAATGTTGGAATGCAGTGTTTTTGTCTCGCCAAACAGGACACCGCTCATTTAAACCAAAAATTCTATTTTGGTCTCATCCATCCACAAAACATTTTTCCAATAGCTTTCTGGCTTGTCCACGTGATCTTTAGCAAACTGCAGACGGGCAGCAAAGTTCTTTCTGGAGAGCAGTGGCTATCTCCCTGCAACCCTGCCATGCCCATCACTGTTGTTCACTGTTCTCCTGATGGTGGACTCATGAACACTAACATTAGCCAATGTGAGCGAGGCCTTTAGTTGCTTAGACTTGGACTATTACACGTCTTGCTCTTGGAGTGATCTTTGTTGGTCGACCACTCCTAGGGAGGATAACAATGGTCTTAAATTTCCTACATTTGTACACAATTCTTCTGACTGTGGATTGTTGGAGTCCAAACTCTTTAGAGTTGTGTTTTTATGAGTTTTGTAACCTTTTCCAGCCTGATGAGCATCAGCAACTTTTTGAGCAGCTCAGAAATCTCCTTTGTTCATGTACTGATACACTTCCACAAATGTGTTTTGAAGCTCAGACTCTGATAGATCCCTGTTCTTTAAATAAAACAGGGCGCTAACTCCACTGGAGTGTCATCCCATTGATTGAAAAACACCTGACTCTAATTCCACCTTCAAATTACCTGCTAATCCTAGAGGTTCACATACTTTTACCACTCACATATGTAATATTGGATCATTTTCCCCAATAAATAAGTGAACCAACTATAATATTTATCTCATTTGTTTAATTGGGTTCTCTTTGTCTAATTTTAGAACTTGTGTGAAAACATGATGATGTTTTATGTCATATTTATGCAGGTATATAGAAATGTCTAAACTTTCAAGCACCACTGTGCAAAAGCTGTACTTGTCTGATGCATTAAAACACCAAATCTACCCATAGGCATGTTTAACTGTATGTAGTATTTAATAGAGCGACTCAATGTGAATCAGAATAAAGGGGCGGTCACACTAGAATTTCAGCATGCTAAATTTCTTCGGAGATCGCTGTAAATATTGGCGGCAACCGCTTATGACATCACGCAGCAAGGCAATGGGATTTTTTATAATAATTTTACAAATATTGTTTGTGTTAAAATATACCATCTGAGGTCACGCCGTGACACATCAATCTTCTATTGGTTACACGCCATCACATGATACAAATTTGCAGGTCACCAAACTTGACCTTTGGAACGCAGTGAAACTCAAAACTTCTTCGCATGAATCTTGTGTTTCCGGTCTCCAGCATTCGCACGCATATGAACAGAAGTCAATGGGAATTTCGCTCGCTGGACGTATAGTGTGACCGCCCCTTACTACTGCTACATGGATTTCTTCCTGTGACTTGTGCGTGATGTGGGGGGAAAAAAAAGTTCGGTTGATTTAAAATGATGAAACATGCAATAAAATTATTATGTTCTAAATAATTTTGATACCTTTTTGAAATATTGAGCAAAATAAATGATTATAGCCAATGTTAAAAGTCAGAATTTAGTTGGACTTGTATTACTAATACAACCCAAGTTTCCAGCTAACCTATTTTGTTGCCCTCCTCCTGCTCAAGTGCTTCTTTCACTCTGTTAGCCCAAGAGTCAAAGGACTCGGCCCGAACCTTCAACCGGTACAACATGGCCAATAGCTCGTCCAGAGTGTAGCGATACCTGCAAAGAAGGCAGGAGAGTGAAATTCAACTTATGTCTGCCATATGACTACAAATCAGTGTCCGACATGAAGAAGCAGCCGACGTGTGTACCTGAGGTAGAGTTTGTCTGTGGGGCAGGAGCAGAGGTCTTGTGTGTGGTAGAGGCAGACAAGGCGCTCAGAGCAGTTGGTGCAAGCCAGGGCCGACAGGAAGCAGGTAGTCTTACACTTATCACACTGCCTCTCATCGTCAGGCAACAACTCAAATGCCTCCCGCTCTGCCTCCGTTATACCCTGTGAGCACATCTTAGCATTACTCATCGCGAAGTGAGTTTACTGGCAGTACATAGATTAAGTACAGCTATTCTACAACCGTATTGTTTTAGACTATTAGATTATTGTCTGTAGATCTCTCCTCTCTCTCTCCGACTCACCTTCTCCAGCAGGGCCTTGCGGAGTTTCCTCTCCTCTTGGACAATAATGAACATTTCTCTGTGCGTGGCTGCAGCCATGTTCAGGTCCAGCTTCTCCGGGCAGGCGGCCATTTTGCAGGTGAGCTCCTCGTGCGAGAACACGCAGTACCGTCTGAGGACTCTGTAATGCTCAATGCATGACCGCCCTAAGGGCAGCTAATGGAGAGAGGGAAAAAGAGAGAGATAATGAAAACCACATCAAATTTCCACGTAATAGTTAGACATTCGTGTTTATAGTACATATGCAGTTTAAACTGTATTAAGGAAACCTTTAATCAAGTTTTTTTTTTTTTGTTTTAAAAAAAAACAACTCATCTGAGACTCAGGTTTATGAGACTAAAAAAATATCCGTAGATTTTTTTTTTTTGGACTTACCCAATCTGCAGTGCAGAAGTTGACGGCTTCAGCAAAATTATATCCCTGATTGAAGCCACTGTGATAGGCTCGAGGGAAAGTGATTACAAACTCTCCAGCACACTGATTCGTACGCACAACCTGCCAATCACAGAGAGCCCGATTACAAAACCTAAACAATCTCTGTTTACACGTTATATGAAAACTGAAACAAATGTACATCCATGCATGGGGCACCATTTAGTGTCAGTTTTGACATAATAAACAGTGAGCGCAACACGTTTGCCAAGTATTAAATCGCCTCGCTCGCGTCACGAGACTGGTGTTGAGAAAGATTCACGTAGAAATCTACGCAAATATTGAGCCTGGTGTGTGTTACTGACCGGCACTCCATGGCCCATGAGTATATTAGGGTTCATGATTGTGACGAGTTGATGAAGCAGATCTGGCTGGAACTCAAAGAGTTCAGGAGTGAGCTTCTTCATCACTTCCTCCAGCTTTTCTGCTGCTACTGCAGGAACACCATACCATGTTTTGGGCTCCCCCCTGAATTAGAAATGATTTTATTGCAGTCATTTTTCCATCTATTTCCTCAGGACCTCCTTTTTTTAGTAACGAATGTACTGTATGTTTACTGTCATCTTGAACATGCATTAAACTTAAACAGTGTATGCAACCTTAAATGTTGTTGAGATAGAACACAAAGTGTTCTCAGAAAGCAGTAGCAGATTATGCACATCAGGCAGAAATGCACATTTCATTTACATTTTGTAACAGAAGCGACAAACAGAATAAGATAAAAGCATCTAGTGTGGCTAATGTGAAATCATTACCAGTGTAAGTAGTTGATGGAGTAGCTCCAGTGGTCCTCGATGTGCCAGCAGAAGGCAGAAAAAACCATGCCCACATACAGCCACGGTACCTTCATGCCCGAAATGTCGGCATTGATATGGCACAACACTGACTGCTCCAACACTGGCATCACATTCAGGTTCCAGCCACTGCGTGCATACGCCTGAAAGGGAACAAATGTTTACTGTAATATAGTTTCACTGCTGTGTACAAATAAAGAGAGGCTCATGTGTAACATACACTGTTGCAACGCATCATTTGAATGTGAAACAAATAGGAACTAAAATAGTAACACAGAGAGAGAGCGAGAGGGAGAAGGAACAAGAGAAAATAAGAGGAAAAGAGAAAGAATAACAGTCATGAAGAACAAAGAAGAGTGAAGCAAGATTAACTATTTGGAGAGGGTAAACGATGCAAACCTCCTCTTCTTCGGTTAAATGTCTCTTGCCATTGTTGACAGGGAAACCGCTCCCAAACTCTTTGGAGTGAATGTCTGCACCGTATTCGACGGTCACATCCTCTTCAATACTACTGACCAATCGCCAAAACTCCTTCTCAACCAGCTCTGTTGGGACCATCTAAAACAATAACAACCACATATGCACAATTTTTTACGGAGCTTAAAAGTGACCTCTAAGTGCCTTGAAGTTTTCCCAATTCGAATGGCCCCTTTTATTCCCATCCCTGATTTGCGAAGACATTTACATTCACGCAAAAGTACTCACGTGGACAGGCATGTTGAAGTAATCGGCCTTGAACGTGTCAGCCATCTCACCGAAACTCTGTAACGTGTATTCTCGTGTAGCCTGTTCGAAACCAAATGCTTCTGCAGGTTTCTTGCACTCCTACAAATATTAAAGTCCCGTTTAAATTGATAAAAGCAAAATGCTGAGTGTGCGTAAAACCAAAACTTTGATGACGATAACCTACTCCTGTACATTTTAGCACAGCACTTCATACATCATATTTCTCTAATCTGAATCAACATTTCAACATCAGTCTTTTGCTGCAACGTGCCGTGTTAAATGTAACCTGGCCATTTTTGTTTTAGGTGTCACCTCACCTCTGCTACACATTTGGGACAGCGCCAGTTGCCCTTGGGAGGGTCTGTGAGGGGAGGCAGGAGACAGAAAGTGTGGTAATTATCATCGCAACCATCACATAGCAGCAGCTTCTCATCCTCGTCCCCGCGGCCACACATGCGGCACACAAACGAGTCCACCTGGGAAAAACAAGCCGTTCTAGTTCAGAGAACACGTGCAAATACGTTGAACTTTAAATCATGGTTGAATGTAAAGAGTGCAACATGCTCTCAGACAGGCTCTCAACTCGCTAGACTGAGCAGCAGTTTATACAAAGATGCCCACCACCACCTTCCTGTTACACACAGGAACATGCATACTTACAAACTGTGAGCTGCTGTGGTTGCGTCTCAGCCTCATGGTCATCTTGGTGCAGGGTTCGTCTTTAATAGGATCTTTCACATCTACTGCACGGCCCTCGTCCTCTTCCTTTTTCTTCACTTCATCTTTAACGATGAGGTTTGGGGGCGGCGGCGGGATGTCCGGTTCTGACTTTGTGATTAACGTCTCTCCAGGTTCTTCTTTAATACTGCTGTTGTCCTTAACTATTACAGTCTGGGGGAGTTCATCTGAGAGAAAGAGAGCAGGACTGAGTTATGCATGTTGAGTACTCTGTTGTAGTAGTGTAGTGATGTGCTGGTATAAACAAGATACAAGTTGGCAAACTGGTTAATATATCGTCTTCTGTGGTAAATGTTTTCATCTGCTTTGTTTTAATATACAATATTAATATTTTTCAGATAATATAACTGAAAATAAAATCCTGTAGCAGACCTGCAAACCCCAAACAAGAATAATCAGTCCCAAGAAGGGACATGGCGGGGAAGCATTTTAAATATATTTACTGTGACAGAAAGCAAGTGTGCTGTATCAATGAATCTTTCTAGCTGGAAAGTCAAATCAATCAAGGACGCTAGCCAAAAAATTACTAATAAAATGTGTGGAAGTGGACGGAGCAAAACATCTGTTCAAAACATCTGTTCAACCGTCAGTTTTTCCAGATTCATATGCTGACAGGTTTATTTGTTGGGGGTTGCAAAATGCATGAAGCTTAGCAGATCTGATGTACATTTACAGCATTTGGCAAACACCCTTATCCAAAGTGACTTACATTTATTGCATTTATACAACTGAGCAGTCGAGGGTTAAGGGCCTTGCTCAAGGGCCCAAGAGCAGCAGTTTAGCGGTGCTGGGATTTTAACTCCTGACCTTCCTTAACCACTGAGCTACCACTGCCCACAGCACCATAGAGTCTTAAGATTCTAACCTCAGCTATACAGATATATGCCTTTGCCAAACAAAGTTTCAAATATAATCTCCTACTCCAACTCTGATGGTGTTTATTGTGCCTCGCATTTACCTTTCTTCCTAGCCTTGTCTCGAGCCACCAGGCCGAGTCCCATCATTTTGGGTCCGGCGCCATAGATCTGCAGCTTCTTCAGCTCTGGGTTCTTCTCTATGTCCTCCTCGGTGGGCTCCGGCTGAAGACAAGCCGTTAAAACGTTAAATTAGCAACCGAAGAGACAAATTCACATATTCAGACGAACACTGGATCTGGGTCAGTCTGATTTCTGTTAATATCTACTGCTAACCTGGAGATAAATGTTAAATGGCCCTGGCTCTTCTGTCTGATACTGAAACACTGTTCATGCCACTGATGTATCTGTTTATGCATCTACATGTAATCTGTTAGTCTGTCATCAGTACAAAAGCAAAACAAGCTGTACACTGACTGCAATACATAGGAAGTTTGCAGTCATACAAATCAGAGAGGGTGAACGCAGGAAAAGCAGCAGCCAAGCTAAAGGAGTAAAAGCGTTAGAGACTAGCAGAAATCCCACAGGTGAGACTGATAGCAGTAAGCAATCTAAAACAGAGGACTCAAGAGGAACACCACCATCCACGAGGAAGATACAAACAAGCCAGCAATGTTACAGAAATAGCAAGAAGAGCACAATATGGTTTTGTAGTGCTAATTTTTAGTGAGATTGCTTTCCAGCTTATTCATGGCAAAGATTAGCAGCACACGCACATAGGCTTAGGTGAGCCAGCACAGTTTGTGCAAAACTGCACAAGAACTGCACGTCAGCAGGGGCAAGACGTGAGAAAGTGTGCGGGAGAAAGAAAGGCGTTAATGAGTGTAAGTGGAAAGGAAGAGAATAAAGCAGAGAGAGGAGGAGAGCGAGGACCAGCAAGAGGCAGTACCGAGGAGCTGTGTTGAGAGCCAGTGGTAAGAGGGTGGAGAGTCGGATCCTCTGGACCCTGCATGGGGAGACAACAACCGTAACAAAACAGACTCCAGAGACAAAAAGGGGCGACAGGAAAACAAAACATCAATGAACTGACAGTACGGAGCAGGAAGAAACAAGGACAGGGTGTGTGTGTGTGTATGCGTGTGTGCACGCACGCGTTTGTGTGTTGGGCTTTTTGTGGCCACTTCATACACCTTTGCGTTTTCGTTTTAATACAGTTCATGCAACGAATATATACACTGATCCTCTGTAAAATATTACACAGACCGACCCCCAAAATTTTATTTTTATAGCATTATTTGTGTTTTGTATTTATGCACGTCTCCTACTGGTTGAATAATTGAAAATAAATTCAGCTTAATTTAAAATTCAAGTAATTGCGAAATTATGTCCAAAGATTACTTTTATATAAAATGTCAATCAAGCTAATGAGGAGGCGTAAAAACAAAAGCCAGTGTAATCGTGTAAACATAAAGGCATGTCATGAAATGCAGGTTTAACATTGTGTGAAGATGAAAATGGCAACAAGACCTACTATTAACATATTCAATTGATCAGGATGAGGCATTTAGAGCAGTGCTAAATGGAAAAGCTTCAGGCATGAAAGGAGACAAAGAGGGAATATTTTAAAAGTGTGTAGGGCAAAAAGCATGAGAAATAGGAATAATGCGTTCAGGAAAAACCAACAGAAGCAGCAAGATATGTTTTTCAACCCAGGGTGCACAGCATGCTGGAGCACTTATCCTGCCTGCGGATTAGCCAGAAACACGCAAGAACCAGAGAGAAGTAATATGGTGTAATATTTACATGCATTGCATCTAGACTTTTCAAATGTTCTGCTTATTTAACTCAATCCCTCACATTTGTGTGAGCAAGTGCATCCATTTAAAGGCTGGCTTTAATGTTGGGACATATTTAAGGTTAAGAATTGGTTTACACGATAGTTAAAAGCAATTATTATCGGAGCATAGTTTTAATGCGCATCTACATTATGCAAAAGAATCCACTGTACACTGCTATAAAGTTGAAAACATGCTGACATTTTTTAGTACAATGTGGCTGTATGATTAGCGCCCAAAAAAAAAAAAAAAAAAAAAAAAAAAAAACAGTTATACAGGTTTGCATCTGGTTCACACGACGACAACACACATCAGGATGCTAATTTTGGCTAGTCGTGTTATTGCAGGCACGATGGTGATCAAGAAGCTACCATCCCCGGAACGCAATGGGCATGGCACAATTCCTTAATGTTTATTTACATGGGGCATTTCCCTCTCCTGCCATTTTGTACCAAATTGATTTTGCAGACCAACACGTATATGTACAGTATATGAGCCTTGCTAACACGGATTGCCTTGATATCAGGGGAACTTCCTGACATTAGTGTACCATTTTGAATTTAAAGCATACAGTATCTCACAAAAGTGAGTACACCCCTCACATTTTTGTAAATATCTGATTATATCTTTTCATGTGACAACAC
>JANDJT010000190.1:5906057-5918689 GCA_024331685.1 Stegophilus panzeri | reverse complement strand
GTCACATGAAAAGATATAATCAAATATTTACAAAAATGTGAGGGGTGTACTCACTTTTGTGAGATACTGTATATAGAAACAATCTCTGTGAGAAAAAAGATCCCAGAAACCTCTAATCCAGAGGGTGGGGCAGCGCGGGCTCCCTAAGTGACTGATCTCAAAAATATGAGCAAATAACGCTTAACTGTACAACCCACCAGACACAATGCTCACCTCAGGTTGCAGACGGTTGGCTCGTCGTCCATAACTGCTGGTCTTGGAAGGCTGCACCGACTGGCGAAGGGGGATGGAGTGGGGCTTGTACTCTTTATCCACGTCGTCACTTTCATATGGCCTGGGCTTACATGGCTGCACACATGTATACGCATTTGTCTTATACAGAGATGAACTGTGTTTTTAAATTCCAATTGCATTAGTCACAGTAATAGTATTACACTAATGTTTCCATAATAAACAGACAAGAGAGAAGACTTCATCATGCTTTGGTAACTTGCCAAAATGAAACAAGGTAAATAGTCGAGAGGCAGAACAAATCATAAACTGATGATCGAACCCACTAGACAAGTAAAAGCTCCAGTGTCTGATGTATTGTTGCCTGGAAACTTAACTGACTGGTTGTTAACGTGATAAAACGGTGAGCTAGTACACTAGTTAACGGAATTAATACAAAACAATCATTATAATCTGCTGCAATTTGTTTTTAATGTAGCATGTCATGTTTGCACTCCTTACAAAAAAGTCAAGCAAGTTAAAACTGCTTCTCTGGCAGACAGCTGCCAAAAAAAATAAAAAATCCTAATATTACGGACACAAAATCTGCTTGTCCCAGGAGCCATGCTATCGATTTGTCAACCTCTGCAGTCAAATCTGGACATTTAATTTCTTCAGCTAGCGGATGAACAAAACCAACTGAAAACGAAAGGCAGGTTTAAAAATACAAACAGAGCAGCAGAAACGTGTACCGGTAAGCTAGCACCAGAGTGGAACATCTCAAAAGGATAGACGATCCTCTCGTAGTGCGACCGCAGCAGGGAGCCAATATTTTTGCCCGGTGGGTAGCCGAGCTTCTGGGCTACTCGAGCCCATCGCCTCTCCTTACTGACCGTCTCGAAGCCCCCTTCTTCTGTGACAATCTGTGAAATGAATGACAATTAGATTACAGTCACACCCCAAAAGATCTGAAAAGTTAAGGTCAAAGTCCATCACAGATCAGTTTCCTCAATTGTTGTTAGAAAGGACTTTTAAATTATTCACAGCCTTCATGCAATGTCTGTTGTTTTTAGGACCAGTACGAATGACACAGCAATGACATGTCTTATCCTAGTGAAAGGAAGTGGAATGTGTGCGCATTTCGTGAATAAGTAAATAAAAATCCAATAATAACCAAAAAAAAAAAAAAAAAAAGAGATTCAGTGCACAACGATTAAGGAAACAGAATTGACAAATAGCTTATTTGTGGTGATATTTTCTGATGCCCATACCATACCTTGGACAAGCTGAACAGATCGAGAATGCGTCGCTCTATGTTGGGGATTTTGAGTGAAGACCCCTGGATCTCCCAGAATTTGGCTATTCGGTCCAGATAATTCAGCTTTACTCTTGTCTCAGCCTGAGGCAAAACGCAAAAATAAAAAGTTGACGTTGTGCACACTACATGCTCTTCTATTCCTCAAACAGATTACACAGAGCAATTCAAAAGAACAATGTGTTTAAGAACAAACCCTTTTCTCATACAGCATGCATTAGAAACAATTCTAATGCTCCCAGCATTTAAAGTCCAATTACACTATATCGACAAACGTTTGTGGACACCTGACCATCATATTCATATGTGCTTGTTTAACATTCCATTTCAGATTTAGTCCCCCTTCACTGTAATAACCTCCATTCTTCTGGGAAGGCTTTTCACTAGATTTTGGGGTGTGGCTGTGGGAAGTTGTGCTCATTCATCCACAAGAGCATTAATGAGGTCAGGCACTAAGGTCTGGGGTGCAGTCAGCATTACAGTTCATCCCAGAGGTGTTGAGCTTTGTGCAGGACACTCGAGTTCTTCCACTCCACCCTTGGCAAACCATGTCTTCATGGAGCTCGCTTTGTTCACAGAGGTACTGTCATGCTGGAACATGTTTGTGCCTCTTGGGTCCAGTGAAGGGAAACTGTAACACTACAGCATACAAAGACATCCTACACAACTGTGCTTCCAACTTCATGGTTTGTGCAAGAATCACACATGAATGCAACAGTCAGGTGTCCACAGATTTTTAGCCATATAGTGTATGTGGATGGTGCCAAATAGGAGTCATACAACTTAAATAAATAAATAAGTAAAAAAGTTCTACAAGCACACACCTCTAGTTCATTTAGTCTCTGGATACGAGGTGTAAAACGGAAATTGTCCACCTCCACAGCAAAAGGTGGCTGCCAGTCCTGCGAATAAAGAAACTTAATGAACAGATGAATTTACTGTCCCAAAAAAACAAAAACAATCAAACAAAAAACTAAAACGCACAAAGGCCATATTTTTTTGGGTTGGCGGAAGCACACCAAGACTAGAAACCTGAAAACTGTTTAGACATTTTGAGAACACGAAGTGATTGTCAAATTTGCATAAACCCGACTGGCTTCTCTGTAACGGGACAAATTTTAAAAAACAAGCAGAGGAACCGTATATACTGAAACCTGAAAGAAGAAATGAAACCGCACTAGACATGTCACTGGTCGTGTTTCGTACGTTCCTGTCAGTATAAAAAGTTCACCAAGAGAGGTTAAGGCTTACTGGTGGAGGGCGAATCTTGCATATTCCAGACTTCTCTGCAATTGGACGGATCTTGGCAATGTACCCGAGTGGATCGGCAAACTCCTCCCACGACGGCTCAAACACGGGACACTCTGGAGGCGGAATAAACTCATCCCCAACCTCCATTGCCCTGAAAGCAATTTCAGAGGTTAGGTTTGAAGGCATACATAAAGCACTTATAAACATTAATATCAGCAGCCATGCAGGCTTTAATATCTCGCTGATAGCTAATTCTTTCTTTATATGCTATGCACTGCTGTCAATAAACATGTTGAATAAGCTAATTGGCTACTAAAGATGTAAAAACACCCTTTGTGTATAGTTACTAAATGGTATTACATTCATTAATAGACAATTAATTCACACTTCACAGAGCAGGAAAAGACTTACTAAGGCTCTGCCTAAATCTGTCACTGCAGTAAAATTAATGGGTATAATAAGCTAAAATCAGCTGTAAACACCTAAATCAAATGGAGAAACGTGTCCTTTGGAAAGCACAAAATCAACCAAAGTTAAAAACTCTACTTTACTGGTAGAGTGCCATTATTTTCTTTAGTGCTGATCATGTCTTATTATGTGAAATGTTTAATACAATGCACCTATGCTAACAATGCTTTTTAACATGTTCTTCAAAAAAAATGC
Organism: Stegophilus panzeri; assembly: GCA_024331685.1. Lineage (NCBI taxonomy): Eukaryota > Metazoa > Chordata > Actinopteri > Siluriformes > Trichomycteridae > Stegophilus > Stegophilus panzeri. Next base: position 5,915,250 of record JANDJT010000190.1, on the reverse strand, counting down.
TCGATTGTGTACAGATTTGGAGTGTTGCTCCTAAACAATAGGATTTATGAACATATGGCGGTGAGAATGAATTTGGGCTGCACATTATAGATCAAAGGGACTAAAACACAGTAGTGTGGTTTCTACAAAGGCAGCATGTACTTATATTGGGTTTAGTATGTGTAATTCTGTGTTTTTCACACTTCCTCTCAGATCAACATGGTAATTGTCCACAAATTCTTCTTATGCCTTACCAAAACGTGAGATAAAATTGTGAAGCCTTTACTGTGTTCTAGTCAGTAAATCAGGTCAGCTGGAAAAGTTACTAGGCTTCTAGCACACTAAAGAGTCATCAAATACATATCCTGTTCAACATTTCCTCTTGTTTTCTGAACTTAAAAACAACAGCGAACAAGAAGACATCGACTAAACAAATAAGGGCAAAATATATACACAACACTGATTATGGGCTCTAACAAGAGCTTATAAGGAGACATAAGGCCTGAAAACTATATAATTTTGCTGTGTGTTTGATACACAGCAACAAAAATGGTCACCTAGTCAGCAGGACATTACATTATTCAGTCGTCCGGTGTTTGTGAAACAATGATATGACAATGAATGCCAAGATGTCAAGAATTACTAAGTTCAAGTCTAAACAAACCTATAATTTAGTCGCATATCATGCTGTTGTTCTAATGCTGGCTGGATTCAACTCATCACCAGTAATCTTAAATTAATCAAATGTTACTCAGCTCCAAGTATTTTGAATTTGACTAAGCAGCGTCTGGCTTCATTACTATCTCAGAAACAGCATATGGGATGATTATTATAATTACTATAATAAGTAATAAGTATATAAGTAATAAGTATAAATATTCAACAAGTTAGTCTTGTTGATAGTTGTGGTAACACCCCACAATCTAACACATTAAGTTGAACTTAAAATATGTTAAAATAGCAAGAACTTGAAATATTAAGATATAAAGTTACAATTATTTTTAAAGTAATTATAATAATTATTATTATAATAATTTTTTAAAAACCTGTATCAATAATTTATACGTCTTTTTTTTTTTTTTTTTTTTTTAACTTATTGTATAACAAATGTGCTGTTTAACTGTATATTACAGTGTTTATAATTTATGGTTGTATTATTATTGTTTTAAGCCTAATAACATCTGGCAAAGGAACTACCAATGAAAATTAGCCCTCGGGCTAACTTGGGTACATTTATGAATGTTGATTAATGTACACTGTCCCTTTTTGAAGTAAATAAATAAAAAGCAATATACTATGAGATATGAAGTTAAAATAAAGAGATATTGTCAAAATTGAGATAAGGTCAAACAATGATATGCTAAGGTAATATACATGTTGAATGAACAAAATATTAAGTTAAAATAACTTTGTACCATAATGAAAAGTGAGATACCAAGTAAAAATAAGAAGATTCAAGCATGAACTAATGAGTTATGTCGAAATAACGAAATATTAAGTTAAAATAATGATGCATTATAATGAAATAACGAGATGCTGACGTGAAATAACGAGATATTAAGTTAAAATACAGATTTAGTAGCTTGAATGAGACATTTCACTATATTGAAAAAACGAGATATTGAGTCGAAATGACGAGATAACACATCGAAATAAGAAAAGCGCTTGAAATAACTTATTACGTCGAAGTAACGAGACATTAAGTTAAAATACTGGTATGCTATATTTACATAACGAGATATTATGTCGAAATAATGACATGGCACTTGACATTTTCCCCCACATCCTGAGTTTCATGGCTTCCGGAATCTAAGCCTCAGACCTGCATCACAAGTTACACAAGCGCCGCTAATCAAAACAAATTCGTGATGTTAGCTTAGCTAGCGTTAGCTCGGCACACAGCTTACATGGACTGTTCTGTGCGGATATTTGGAATAGTTATACTGTCATAAACTTGTGACCAAAAAAAAAAAAGTCAAACCGTGTTCGTTAACACCCTTAAAAGCACCAGTTATCTAACTAAACTAGCCTACTGCTGCTGATTAGACTTAACTCGCAGGTCAAATATGAGCTGAATGAGATGAAGGCAGTCATTAGCTGCTCTGGCTAGCTATCAAAACATTAGCATGTTAGAAAACACCAGACTTCAAGCACCCTGGATAAGAGCTTAATGATGTGACCAAAAACAGAAAACATCAAAACAAACAAACAAAAAAAAAATCAAACATTCAAGAAAGATAGCTAGGTCATGTTAAATTACAGATATTTACTGCTGTTCGTGTACCAGTGTACACGATATGTATTTACTTGGCTAGTGTATATTTGTTTAGGAGTCATTTAAATGACGCACTCAGCTGAGTGTAAATTAAACCCAACATAGTGAAACAGTTAGGTAAACTATTAATCTAGCAAATGTTTATCGTTTGTATGAAAATAACCAGATATTAAAATCATAAAACAAACGGTGTGTTTTCCAGACTAGATGATGTGCAAGGCCATTGTTAAGATCTGATTACAAAGCTAGAGCTAACGAGCAAACTTAAGGTTAGATTGTTGAAACATTTGTTGGCCACATGATCTTACATTCCGCCACTTGGTGTGTGCGTACTTCTTCAAATACGCTCTGCTTCTGCTGAATATTGAGCCAAGGCTAGAAAGGAGAAAAGTCCTGTCTGTGTGAATGCCTCGGCTGATCACAGGCTCTATTGTTCGCCAGTGGGTCACTCTCTCTGGGTGGCTGCACCTCTGCGGCCTGCGCTCTCTCTCAGCCCATCCCAGCGCTCCGACACTCCGCGACTCTCAGGACCGAATTCTCGGTGAACACTTGTTATCCCTTTCTCGCAAAAACCCCCCCAAAAGTCTAAACTAAATGTTGGCACTTTTTATTACTTGACCTGAAACGTAAACAGGCACAAAGACGTCTTACTAGTGACCAGTTTCTCCAACTATCCCCCGTTCGTCCTGTCCAAGCTAAACGCCATTTTGGTTTTCATCACGACCTAAGCACAACCCTCAACATCCATGCTTGGCGTTGACTGGATACCGCCGTGCCTTCCTTCCACGCGCGAGTTACACATAGTCCTTTAACTTACCCCTTAAAACGTGATGAATTAACCGGGACGGTCTCTTTTGTGATAATATAAGTATGCACGGGGGTGTGGGGCTGGAAACACACTGAGCTGTTAACGATATCGAATAAGACGTAGGCTAAAGTTCATCAAACATCGCAGGTAGACCTACGGAGGTGACGCGGAGTATTACTAACAAGGATTTCACACGCTCGTCTTTGAGAAAGTAGTTCCGGAAATTAGCGTTTGCGCAGACGACCAGCATTGGCATACTTCTATAGTACACAAGTAATTAGTATTTCCTCTATACTACACATCAAGATATCATTATTATCCTATATACTACACACCATTCTTTGTAGTAGTATGCGACAATTAACAAATGATCATGTGCTATACTACTTTATTATATAACTTTCTGTATATATGTATATGTATATTTTTTCATTTAATAAATATATTATTTATATAGCTTTATTTGGCCATAATCAGTTGCATACATAGGTTATTTTATCTCCTCTAACATGCATTAAGCTGTGACATCCAGTTAAAATCTAAAAATTATTTTAAGGAAAACTAACTATTGTAAATGAACACAAAGACAGATGCATTATTATTTAATCCAAATTCAAGTACAGGCTACATTTGTGCAGTTGTGGACTAGCTTGTTTTGTTTATTTTTTTTCCTGTCACCAAATATATTATTCTGTGGATTGCATAATAATAATAATAATAATAATAATAATAATAATAATAATAATGCAAGGAAGAGCTTCAGCTTTATTCTGCTATACAAGTACAATACTGGCCAAAATTACTTGCATAAATATAGTTTATTCCCCCCCCCCCCCTTTTTAATCTTGTGTAACGTGTTAATCTGTGATTGCCTGTTAAAAATCTAAAGAGCATTTTAAGAACAGCTGGAGGAAAAATACCAGCATTAGGCTAAATGTATTTCTCAACCATGTACAGAAACACATTTATTTACTCAAAGTTAAGATGATCGATAAATATGTAACTGAACACAAAGGCAGGTGTATTATTATTATTATTATTTATTAGACTATTTCTCATCTGCGGATAAACTGGAAGAGATCGGAGTTTCTGCTTCCCTTGCGGTCCATCCTGCAGAAATTCAGCTGCGGAGTTTAAAGAACAATTCTTTAGTAGGCAGATTTTAAATTCTAGTTAGTTATGGCTGTTTTAATGTATGTACGCAATGCATACCTGTACGACTACGACGCAGCGCCATCTCTCCGGTGTATTAGCGCGGGGGGCGTGGTCACTCGTGCCACCCGGAAGTTCAGCGAACCAATAGGGGTCGTTGAGACTTTACGCATGCGCATTGCAGAAATCATCTTCGGCGACGCCATCGTCTACGTGTGAGTTCATGAGTAGCGTCTTCTCAGACTTTATGCATCTAAAAACCATTTCAAGTTAAAAAAAAAAAAAAAAAGAAGCCGCATACAGCAGACATTTATTTCTTGGAGCTTTTCATTCCTTAACTTTTCACTCACAGAAACCAAATCATAAAAAATTAATGCTATAAACATTTTGCACTATATTGACACAACATTTGCAGTTTTACTTAAATGGAAGTTAGATTCATTCACTGAGTTTAAGAATAAAAATTAACATCTCAACTGAACAGACAGGATTATAATACCTAAATATAGAACTACAACAATGTTGATAGTATCTGAGGCTGATATTACAGTACTGGAAAGTACTTTAAACTTTACAGTAAACAACTGTATTTACAGTACTATAGTACTAAAGTACTATAATATCCTATATAGTATAAAATAACATAATCCAGTACATTTGCTCATTTGTTGGATGCTTCTTCTTCTTCTTCCTTCTTAATGCAGTTGCCACATGCACATGTATGTATATTGGTTTTTTTCTGCTTATTCTTCTTTGCACTATTTGTAATTTATGTTTTTGTGTTCTACTTATTTCCTGTTTAAAGTATGTTTCTGCGAGGATTCGCAGAGTAAAGAATTTCATTGTACTCTGTAACAGACCGTTTCCTGTACATATAGTGCCCTCCATTAATATTAGCACCCTTGGTAAATATGAGCAAAGAAGGCTGTGAAAAATTTTCATTGTTGTTTAACCTTTTGATATTTTGTTAAAACAATTCACAAAAATACTCTGCTCTCATGGATATCAAACAATTGCAAACACAACATAAGTTTATATAAAAATATATTTGTTAAATATAGGTGTGCACATTATTTGCACATGTACAGTTTTCCTACTCCATTTAATATATTATAATTGTAAATTTTTCCTTTTCAGTTTGGTAATTTTACTATTTTACGATATATATAATTGTAATTTTTGTATTACATTGTAAATGGTAAATGTTTCTAATGTTTCTATGTTTTCTATTCATATATTCTAGTATTATTTTCTATGTATTTTATTCATTATTTTTTTCTTTTTTTCTTATTATATTTTTATCTTTATTATATTTTATCTTTTAAAAAATTTTCTTTTACATATCGGCGCAGTCGTGAAAAGCATTTCACTGCGTGTCATACTATGTATGGTTATGTATGTGACAAATAAAATTAGATTTGATTTGATTTTGAATATAGCTGTGATAGTGGCAAAATGTTGTTGAGCTTCACAAAATGGGAAGTGTCTATAAGAAAATAGCACAAGCATTGAAAATGCCCATTTCCACCATCAGGGCAAAAATGAAGAAGTTCCAGTCAACTGGAAATATTAGGAATCAACCTGGAATTGGACATGTGTCTATATTGTCTCAACGCACTGTGAAGAGGATGGTTCGAGTGGCCAAATAATCTCCAAGGATCACTGCTGGAGAATTGCAGAAGTTAGTTGTGTCTTGGGGTCAGAAAGTCTCCAAAACTGCTGTCCGAAGTCATTTACATCACCACAAGTTGTTTGGAAGGGTTTCAAGAAAAAAATCTCTACTCTTATCCAAAAACAAACTCAAGTGTCTTCAGTTTGTCAGACACTACTGGAACAACAAATGGGATAAGGGACTGTCTCTAAAGTTACATACGACATTGTTATACACGTTTCTAACTTCAATAGCATTCGAAGGGAATAAAGTACAGTCACAAACCCAACTGTAAAGTATTCATGTAGGTGTCCGCTATAATGCACACCTTTTAGATTTTTGATATTTAATCAAATAAACTATTAAATCAAATGTAAATTTGACATGTATTTCATTACTGAATGGGCTCATACTCAAAGTATACCATAATTTAAAGCTCAATAGCATTTGAAGGGAATGACTTACAGTCACACAACCAACGGTAGTGTCCTCCTGGCCTTCAATAAAGAAAGTGTCTCATCCTATATAAACAGAGCACATCTAATTGTCAGCCAGAAAGTGAAAAGTGCAGATGCAGTTAATTTCACAGTGCTCCATCTCTGTTCATCCCACATAATAAAGGCTGTAACTCAAGGAATTTCAAAGACAACTGGCGAGTATGCTGTAAAGGAATATGCCACCTACTGTTTTGGGCTTTTTCTTAACAGCACCACCCTACAAGAAGCACTTAACCTCTTTCAGGATATATCTATGTTGTTCATGTCAGCAAACAATTCCAATGTGGTTATGGCAGCAAAAACACACTGGACCAAAAAATCCTGAAGTCCAAGCCTACTACTATAGATGAAACACTTCCACCATATGTAGATGACATGGAGAGGAGCATCAACATCAAGACTATATGTGGCAAATCTCCCTTCGCATGTTTATTTAGTGGTGTTGTAGAGAAGACCAGGTGTACACAGACAGAGAGTGGCAAAAATAATGAATTCTACTGCCCAGGGATCATTAATGTCCTCATGAACAACTACATGGGCATTTTCCCTCTTTGGAGTGACATATTGCTTGGGGACCTGAGCAGGTTCTCCAAAGAGAATACTAAAGAAATAAAAACAAGTTAAACCAATTGCCATGTGGAGCAGTGGTTCTCAATAGTGAATAATCACATATTATGCAGAAAAAGGTTCCTGCGGCCTGCAGATTTCTTTACAAAGATGTTTAACTCTCTGCAAGGAAGTTACACACAGCATCAGATGATGCATAATCTTGATAGTCTGTCTCAAGGAACATCTCCAAAGCAACAAACCTTTGACCAACAAGAAGAGCAATGGGCCAAGAGATCCCTATCACAAAGACAAGCAAAGCATCGTTCACAGTATTTTGATCCACCAGAAGCAGTGCCCCAACCAAAAAGACACAAGAAAAACCAAACATCTGAGGATCATTCAGAGGACACATCAGCCCAGGTATTATGCAGTTCTCAATCGTCATAAAGCTTTTGTTCACGTTAATTCATACCACCTTTTATATTATATTCAGATATCCCATAGCAGATCCAAGCTCTGTGGTCTAAGAACGCATGTGAGATAGTCATTGCCTTCACACAGTCAAAGGACAAAAAAAGGTCTTATATCCTGCATCATTCAGAGTTGAAAACACTCCAGCCACATAAATGGCTGGTGGGGGAGGTAAAAAATTATTCATACCTTTGGGAAATGCGTTGCTCTTATGACAATTGAAAAATAATCTATGAACATAGAGGAATATAGTAACTTATGTAAAGATGCCAATGTTAAGCCATTGTTGAGTATATTGAATCAATGTTAATGAAATACTGGATGAGGTAACTATAATTTATTTTTTATCTTTTGTTCTTAGACAATCCAATGCTATTTTCAAGTGATGGTGAATAACAGTGACCAGGGACACAGGATTTTTATACTAGATCACTACACAGCAAGTGTTATACTTCATGGAGAACGAGATGAAGTACGGAGAAACAGTCTCTCAAAGGTAAAGATTATCTTTATCTTTAATTATCTTTAATAATTCACTTCAATTCAATTTTATTTGTATAGAGCTTTTAACAATGGACATTGTCTCAAAGCAGTTTTACAGAAACATAAACACAGGATAAAGATTTTATGTGTGTGAATTTATCCATAATAGTTTAGACAGTTACATAACAATGAAATGTCATAAGTATTTTATTTTATTTACATTTTTTAATTTCAGGTGGACTTTGATGACGATGAAGGAATGATAAGTTTCCTGAATGTCAACGGGAATCATTGGATATTTTTGGTGAATACATTTTATAGTTCTTTTTTTAATATACATGAGACACTGTTATACTACTCTATTCTATGGAGGAAGTTCATCATTTGGTTGGCTTGAAAATCATATTGAATAAATGTTCAGATGAGCCAAGTCTATTCAAACACCAACCATCAAAATTAAATTATAAACTATCCCATACAAGGCAATATGCTTTGTGTCTACCACCCACAAGAGTCTGGAGTAGTTGAATGAATGAATTAATTCATTCATTCATTAATCCATCCATTCATCCATAATTTTAACTTTCAGGCCAGACTTTTTCAAAAGTTTTTCTACAAAACTTTTTGTTTTGTAGTTTCATTCTAATTTCATCTATTTTTATCTTGCACAGTATCTCCATGCAGCATCCAGCCAGATGTTTGTGGTAGACCCAGCAGGACATGATGAAGAAGCAAAATCCATGCATGCAGCCACTAGATTTCAGTAATATTTTTTGCTTGTTATATACTGTACTTACAAAGATGGGTTACAAATTTAAAAAAGCATGAATGCTTAGCCCCTAGTGTGAAGAGGCCCACTTCTTTTTGATGTGTTTTCTTGTCACGGGGTGTTGAATGGTGAATGATATGCTGTGTCCTTTTCTATCACCGGATCTTAATAAATTAAACAAAAAATTAGATTTTGGACCAAACTGTTTGTCAGCGCTCTCTAGTATCATCTTGAAAATGTAAACATTTTAAAATATATTTTGAAAAAATTATGTTCTATCCCTCCTGTTAGTGTTCCAGAGACTTGGCATAGATCTTGCGGATCTCTGGATCCTTAACGATTATTTTCTTAAGAATAAAATGACAGGCTTCGAGTCTTTTACATTGTGTAAGTACACTAGTCTTCTCATAAGGTTTTTTTTAAATGCTGTCAAATCCTTACAATAATTTTACTTATTAACTTTTACTGTAAGTAGCAAGCAGTTCACAATAATTGTTAAGTGTAAAGTGAGTGAGATATGTAAAGACAATAATTACCATATACTACATATATAGGAAAT
>JANDJT010000190.1:5875882-5887507 GCA_024331685.1 Stegophilus panzeri | reverse complement strand
GGATGAGTAGTTGCTGTGCTCTTGGAGGAATTTTGGAAGGTCAGCCACTTCTGGGAAGGTTCACTACTGTGCAGAGTTTTACCATTTGGAGATAATGGCTCTCACTGTAGTTCTTTGGAGTCCCAGAGCCTTTGAAATAGATTTGTAACCTTTCCCAGACCGATGTATTTCAATCACCTTCTTTCTCATCATTTCTGGAATTTCTTTCAATTTTAGCACAGTGTGTTACTGGGCAAGACCTTTTAACCAACTTCATGCTGTTCTATTTAAGTGTTGATTTGATAGAACAGGGTTTGCAGTAATCAGGGCTGGTTGTGTCTAGTCCAGCTGAACCCCATTACGAATGCAGTTTCACAGATTTTGGGAATTAGTAACTACAGTAACTACAAATACATTTTCACACAGGCCTAGTTGATATTGGATAACTTTTTTGCTTTAATGACTATCGTTATCATTTACAGACTGTATTTTGTGTTCAACTCAGGTTGCCTTTATTTTATCTAAAATTTATCTAAAATTATCTAAAAAAGTTTTAATTTCTGAAATAATGTAGTATGAGATGTATACAAAAACAAAAATCAGGCAAATCATTTTTCACAGCACTGTATATGCATTGGTTAGATTGGGATCTGTTAGGATATTTATAATCTATCTTTGTAGCATTATTAACTCTGCTCCTTGTGTTCTGCCACCCCAGAGGGACCCGGAAGACAGAGTTGATCCATCAACATTTCACACAGCCCAGCCTGTGTATCTGGTATCACCTTCACAAACCTGCTGCCATCAACAAAGCGAGAAGACGCATAAGACAAAATGGTATTTCAAATAAATTGGCAAATTTTATTGCTTGAGCCAGCAAATAAGGTGGATTTAATTAAACTGTGTCCTTGTGAGCTGTGAACAAATTAAAGACATTTTCAGAGCATTTCTACACTTGTCTATGGCCTCTTGACTCTATCTAGTGGGCCCTCAGCAAAACAGGCTACCGAAATAAAAAGCAGGAACCGCAGGGTTACTCCATGTACAGTATTTCTCCTGTCCTGAATGTTGTAAAGCAACAGGGCAAGCCACCACATTCTGATAAAATGTCATTCAAGTACTGTTTTTTTTTTTTTGGTTTTTTTTACAGTCCTAATTTAACTTGAAGGTGTCAATTCCAGAGCTCCAGAAAGCCAGGGGGCAGGTGGAAGCTTAAGCAAGCCGAAGAGAGCACACCGAAGCTTGGCCACAATCAGTTGGTCTCACATGGTTGGTTTCTTGGGACCCTGAGGTCCCAGAGCTTCGACCAAGGGGCTCATTTGAACCATCTCAAACACTAAGACTAAATGAAGGTGAACTGCCTTGAGGCAATTTCAGTGTTCATTTCGATCATCAAGGTGTGTTTTGGCCAAATTCAGATGAACCTTAACGTTCTTCTGGGTTAGCAGTGGTTTTCACCTCGCCACTCTTCCATGGATGCCATTTTTGCCCAGTGTCTTTCTGATAATGGAGTCATGAACAGTGACCTTTATTGATGCAAGAGAGGCCTGTAGTTCCTTTGATGTTGTCCTTGGCTCTTTTGTGACTTCCTGGATGAGTCGTACTGGGTAAGACCTTTTAACCTTTTACCAGCAGTAATCAGGCCTGGTTGTATCTAGTCCAGCTGAACCCCATTACGAATGCCTTTTCATAGATTTGGGGAATAAGTAACTATGGGGGCAAATACATTTTCACACAGGCCCAGATGACATTGGATAACTTTTTTGCTTCAATGAATAACATTATCATATCATTTCTTAGAATTTGAGAATTTGTGTGTGGTTCCATGGCGTATCTAGAGTGACCAGAGGTACCAAGATGGACATACCTTTCCAGTTCCTTGGCCATAGCTCAATGTGGAAAAATTCAAATTTCAAAGGAGAGCATTTTGTAAGATGTGAATCTTAAAAACCTGGGAAAAAAAAAACTTCTTGTGGCAAACGCAATCCATTTTTGTCCTCATTCCAGAATCTTCCAGAAAGAAACCGCTGCTGTATTTTAAGCTGCATAACACGATATCATGGCATGACACATGAATTCTCATTTTTTAATAGGCTCAAAAGAATATAACACAATAGATAATAGAATATAACACAAAAGAATGTATTAATATTATATAAATCTTTACTGTATAGAACAGAATCATTTTTATAATTAAAAAATACTTAGCCATGACATCTATTATGAAGTTGCTATCAATATGTCCAGAATTTTTTGAACTTTTGGATGTAATTCAATTATAAATGTAACATGAATTATAACAGATTCAGGAAATTCGTATCTTTTCCAATGGAATTCAGTACAAGGAGATGTGTATACGCACAGCTATTGATGGCTCAGATGATACATGCTGGGGCAAGATAACTAGGAACATCTTACATCACGTGAACAGTTTTAGCTGCTTGGAAACTTAATTCACATCACATACAGTATAATCAGTAAAGGCCATTTTGGAGATGAGAATAAAAATGAAGATGCTGTTGATGAGGAAAGGGATGGAGATGGGGTGAAGAGGAGGATAAGGATGGGGATAGGGATGAGTATGAGGATGTGGATGCTGATGGAGATGGAGTGAGGATTAGGATGAATACGACATATGCATGAGAAATAAATGACTGTCTGCTCCCACCTGCAGGAGAGTAAAAACTTTTTTAAAGGGATCCTATGGATACCCAGTCCTCACACCCGCCTTGATTACCTGCCGCAAAATTCCAGCCTTGCTGAACAGCACTCTTGTGCATGCGGTATTACTTAATTATAACACATTTTATTAACACTTTATTCCTACTAAATTGTGAGAATAACAATGTGCAACTTAAAAGCAGTACGTAAAAAAAAAAAAAAAAGCGAAAGTGTTTCGGTAATAAAAAAATAAACCCACACGAAATAAAGGCGAAGCATTTTATTGAAGATCTTGATCAGTTTTGTTATTCGTCTTACTGTCCAATTTCTCGCTCAGCAACACTGGTCTATAAGAGAAGACAAAAGATAAACATCAAGACATGCCTTCAATTTGTTGGCTTATGAGCAAAAAGAAAACTATGAGCTGCGCACCAGCAGATCTTTCAGCCTGTAGAGTTTATTCCGAGGTGAAACATCTACGTAATCACACACATAGCCGGAGGTCCTCAGCATTTCTTCAGCAGTCTGGGAAAGAAAAAGAAAAAAAAAAAAGTCAGTCAAACACACATTTAAAAGGAATAAAGGGTATAGGTTTGCTAGCTCAGCTTAGCAGAACAATATCATGGAGTTTAGACATTGTTTAGTTTAGTGGCCGTTACCTCCTGCAACGCTGCACGCTTTCCTCCAGGATTGAGGCCATGAGACCAGTGCTGAGAGCTCACCTGCAGCACCACAACACACACCACCATCCACCAGAGTGCTCGCTTCACACACATCCTAAAGAAACAGGGAAACAAAGACAGCTTCCGTACTTACCTTAAGCACGTAAATAGTATTATCTAATAAAAGTTGTGCAGTAAATCCTGGATTCACATGCTGTGAGGTGAGTCAGAAGCCTGAACAGAATTGAACTATACTATGATATAGTACAACATTCATTTATTCTTCTTCACTATGAGCTTTATCTTGGTCAGGGTTGCGATGGATCTTGAGCCGATGCTGGGAACACACTCTGGATGGGATACAAGGATATCGCAAGACATTCACACTTTAACAGTGGCATGTTAGCAGAAGGTAGGAGGAAACCAGAGCACCCAGAGGAAACCCAAATTGACTCTTCATTTCTTTCTCTCTCTTTGCTTCTGTTCCTCTTTCTGCCTTAATCTGTTTCTGTCTTTCTCTTACTCTCTCACCACTGAATCCAACTGCTCAGCCATTCCATTACACACAGCACTTGTCTGTTGCCTCTCTGAAAATCTTTCTTTATGCTCACGGAAAACCAAACACCAGCCTGAATATATAAATATATATATAAAAGTTATATGTTCCACAACTTGCACGTACCTACCTTGATCAGTCGCCCTGCAGACAGTTCTTCCGCTCTTCACAATGATGATCTCTACAGTCTGATGCATTTGCTCTCAACAGCAGGCCTTTTATAGCACTCCCCCCTCCCTCTCTCTCACACACACACACACACACACACTACACACCTTTGTCCAACCTTGCACTGCAGGAGACTAAGAGCAGAATGATGCTGAGCATCTTTACCACTTAACGTTAATCTGTTAAGTGGGAAAATCGCCATGCGTGCGTATTAAAAAGATGAGAAAGGGGATTTAGTGAGCTCTAAGTGCCACTTCTGCTTTCAAAAGCTAAGCTAAAGATTAAAGTATTGGCACACTTTGCTGTTTTGGTGCCTGGGTAGCCAGTAAGTGAAAGTTTGCTCTCTGCGTGTCCACTAAAGCTTAAAATAGTGGTTCTCAAAATGGGATCAAAGTCATTTTTTCCTTTATTATTGATTAGTTATTTGTTATTGGCCTGTTTTACTGATCACAAAGCTCAATAACTGATAAACGAGTAGGGCTATAAATAACATCAAATTAAATCGAATAGATTACATTAGTGTAAAGATCAGGAATAAAACCTCAAAAGCGCTAATTAATAGTCGGAATATTATCATATCATCAGTTAAAATCATAAACCTACTACTTGAATTAAATTATAAATGGAATAATAAATCATGTTGATAAAATAAACAGGGTGTGGGATTTATTTTACAGTTACAGAGGTCACTCGATCCAAAAAGTTTGAGAGACCTCCAAACTCCTCCTACTTCAGCAGGTAGAGTTATAGTGCTTGGGAAGCAACACATGCATGCAATCAGGATACAGATAGTCCTGGGCTCACATTTGTTGTCTCAAATCTCTTTCACTCTGACAACAGAATATCCATAAATTTTGTGAAAACATTTCCTGAACAGGTCAGCGTAGTGTTACAGCGTCTCCAGCTCTTTCGCGACTTTATACGATGTGAAATAAATGCAACAAAATCAACCACGCAGAACAACTTGATTTGTTTATAACAGTCTGTTTATGGAAATACACTTCCGTAACAGTGAGTGGAGAGGAGACGAATCCTCTTTGATTACACCTTACGTAAACACAGCCTGCTTACATACATAAATAAATAGCCTGTGCCCTTTCTGTGAGGGTCTGATAACCAGAGAATCGCACTGAAAAGTGTGCTTCGGATTGCCTTCATTTAATGAGTACCTACGATTACATCGAAGAGAAACAACAGCATATTGTTAGTCAGAAAATATTTCCGACTGAACCGGTCAAGTGTTTGACCACGCAGCAATAATCTGGTCGATATTAATGATACAGACGACATGAGAAATGGTGACTTATGTACTATAACAAATAAGCTATACACAAAAGTGCTAAGTAGGGAACGACAGCTTGTGTGTGTATATTATATTATATTATAAATATACACACTACACATACATACATACATACATACATACACTAATGCATAGGGAAGCACTAGATGAAGTAAAGCACCCTTTTAACCCTTTTTGGTGTCAAACAACTTTCAAAAAATTTCACAACAATAAGGAATTGTGAGATGGCTGATGACAAAATCACACAATAATGAATTATGAATAATGAATGCATTCAAACCAGTGTGATCTTGCTACTGGTTGCATCACTACACAATATTTTTTTTTTTCTACTTCTTTTTTTTTTTTTATTTTTTATTTTTAGGCACGACTGCATTTTGGTAAACCGTCTTTCATTCAGCATCCTCATTTCTATCTACCCTGCTGAAAAGAAGAAAAAAAAACAATAGAAACCCTCATAGAATTTGTAATGGTTATAATGGGAATTCTACTGAAAATTCGTTGCCTTCTATTGGTGACATGTTATATCCGGTGGATACCATTAAGGACCAATAATGATAATGGTTTTAATGGTTCGCTGATGTTTTGTAAAGGTATTTGTAGAGGAAACCATTCAAATTTCCGTGGTTGTTTATTTCAGCAGGGTATTTGAGCCTTCTCATGAGGATCTGAAAGAAATCCACAGGATTGACGAGAGCAAAAGTCAGTTTTGTTATGGGAGGTAGATCTGAAATAAAAATCGGTAAGCGAAAGAAAAATCCTGTTTCCGTTTGAACAGCGCACACAAGGAGCTAAAAAACATACATTTACATTGCATATGTAATTTAATACCTATAGCTAACCTTAAAATAGTTCAATAAGCTTATCAGCTGTTATATATGGGATATAGGTAGCAATACGTTTGTCTTTTTAAGCATGCATATTTTATATATATATTATATATATATATATATATATATATATAGATATCTATCTATATAGATAGATAGATAGATAGATAGATAGATATAATATGGTACGGAATTGCTAAAGAAAAGCAGAAGAGCTTTAAAAATGGCTCTTCCTTCAGATTTCAGAGTCAAACTCTAGCAATTCCACTAAGTACCAAAGCAGAAACCTCTTCATATTTGTATGTCAGCCTGGAAAAACCCATTGGATGTCGCCGATACTGAAGAAACCACTTTACACTTAAGGAGCTGAGTAATACACTCAAACATAACACATATTTGGTTGTGTTCACCATCGCGACTTCCACATCTGGTGATAAGAAACGGATACATTCACTAATGTTCAGTCACTTCATTGAGCCGCATCCCCAGATATCATTTAAGCCTCCAGACTAAACAGCAGAACATTCAGCAGAACATTATCGCTGATACAGGAAGCCAACACTTATTGTGGATTAGATCCAACATAAACATAAATAAACACATACATAAACTAGGTTTGGTATAACAAATCGGTCAAGATGGACAATTACGTATGTGTACTGGTAATCCTAATATAAACACCCTGCATCCTGCATGTGCACTAGTGCAAGAGAGTAAAGCTGTGGGGTGAGGACACGGAATGCCGATATTGCGTACGGGTCCGATGGGGGCGTTTAACATTCGTAAGGGAGCGGCTGCGATAGGCTGCTCAGGCGGGAGCCTCGTGATTGGTTATCTCACGCTCTGAGACATGTGCAGCGGCGTCAACATCTCCTCGAAGATGGCCCCCTTCACGTTTGAGCCACGGAGGTTGGCTTCTTGGAGGTCACAGCCGGATAAATCACAGTTCTGATGTGGAGAAAAAATAAGGATGGGCAATTAATAAAAGATGAAGCTGCTATTCAAGTAGATAATGCCATAAGCCATGAACCAGATTTTAATACCATTTTAAGGAAGCGTGGATAACAAAAATACTAACACCTACAGTAGGTATCAAAGAGTGTTAATAACTAAGAACTGTTGTTACACGATTAAACAACCTCACTTAGTTTGTTGAATTTATTATTCTAGAATAAGTTATTAACAAATAGGTGTTAAAGGAATACATTAAAAGATATAAAATTACATCTTTTTCTATAAATATATACAGTGGCTTGCATAAGTATTCACATATGTAGTGTAGTGAATGGGTAAAGAGGGAATTAGCTAGATAACTGGTTGCAACAGAACTAATTTAGGGGTTTCACATGGAGGTCGAACGATAGTGTATTTTACCTATGTTAAGCTGGGCGCTACCTGCCGTTAACTGATTAAATCAACCGATAGGTTTTTTTTTTTTAAAATTGATGCTGAATGAAAGCATAACACTCAGTAATATATTGCTGAGCTTTATTACAAAAATAAACAGTACTGACTGTGAAAATGTACTGTACTTTATAAAAATTAAATATTAATATATATTAACTATTAATAAATATTAAAGTAAATAAAACATATACATCCAAACTGTACCAAAAAGTAGCACTCCAAATAATAAATAAAAAGAGATGTCCAAAACGGATCAAAAAACACTTCAAATAACAACAAAATTTGTCAGCGCCTCTAGAGGCCGCTCTTGTGCTGTATAATGGACAGCGGACCCTCCTCAATCTCTCCCGCACCTATCGGTGTGGATTTTTGCCGATATCAATCTGTCACCCTCTAGTTTCACAACATTGCGGGTGAATACTTACGCAATCACAACTTTTACATCATCATCTGTAAATTAATTTTGCAAACTGTATTGATTTCTCCCCACATTTTACCATTACGATCTCACCTCTAGATCAGTGCCCGCTAGAGTTGCTCCTCGCAGGTTACAATTCTTCAGCTTGGCGTTCTTCAGCGTAGCCACGCGCAGGTTTATCCCAGTCATCTGACTGCCCTCCATATCCACACCCTTCAGATTGGCACCTACCACATACAGACTAAATTATGACACTTAATATAAGACCGGTTATACGACAGCACTGTCTTCATGGGTCTATTCCCATAACAGCACACCCGGGCATCCATATATCCATAAAAGCACCATTTTTTGTAGAGATATTAATTAAGTATTTAGGCAACCGGAGCATGTAGACATGATCATGTTCTGCAGTATTTCCTAGGTGCAGTATTTACTACAGTTTGATCAGATTTGGGAATAAGTGGGAATGACTCAACCTTAACATTTTGGCCCAAAACACTTCGAACACATTAACAGGCCAGGACTCAGCACACACAAATAAAAAATAATGTCAAGCTCAGATTGAAAGAAAAGGTACATGCTATAAAAATGTATATACCCTCCAGGTTGGCTTTGAGTCCTGATGGGTCTTCGAAGTTACAGCCTCTCAGTGATGCGCCCTCGGCATTAGAGCACAGCATCTTAACGCCCTGCAGGTTTGCACCCTGAAAAATACATTGCACAATCAAGCAATTTAAGACATTACACGGATCAAACGGGAACAATGAGAGTGTGGAGTGTGTAACAACAACTGAAATCCAGCAGTTAGAGTTCAAGTCACTAAACTGAAGAAGAATAAACACTGACTCATGGACGCAACAATAAAGCCTAGTGGCTATAGGGTACCCATGATACACAGAATAACCCTATGCAACATGCTCATAACTTACATTGTGAAGGTTTGCCATTAAAAAGGAGCTTTAGGTAAGATTAGCATCCCCCCCACTAAGTTTAGGTCTCTAACAGTCAGGTAGGTATGATATTTGAATGGTTCCCATCCATATTCATGAAGCTCCACCCACAGGATATACGGTGGCCCGTAGTCTCGATAAAATGACTGACAGGAGGCGTATCCGAACAAAAAACAAGAATTATGGACTAGAATTCAGCGACTTAAAACATTTTTGCTAAGACCACGACTTAATTCACAGTTTTATCTTCCATTGTTATTTGTACAACCAAGGGGGGGGGGGGGGGGGGGACTTTTGCACCTTTACAGGAACATCAGAAACATTTGGCTTAAGGCACAAGCACTTGGTGTGCTGTGATTGGATAAAGTCAGACATGCTCATTGATTATTCATAAATTGTCCCAGCTCATCTAAGAAAAAAAAAAGAAGAAGAAATAATTATAATGAACAGGGTGTGGTTTCAGGGCTAAGGTAAACTAAAGTGAGATACATACATCCAGGTTGGCCCCGGAGAGGTCGGCCCTCTCCAGGTTCGAGCAGCACAGGTTGGCGCAGGTGAGGTTGCAGCGGCTCAAGTTAGCCATCTTGAAATTGATGTAGCGCAGGTCCAGCCGAGACAGGTCTGCCCCGCTGAAATTCAGCCCCTGGGTGTACATGAGAGATGGAGATGCAGCTTAGACAACTCTCTTTCTAAGGTGGTTACACACACACAGCCTGGTGGAAATGCCTGTACCTGACAGCGCAGCTCTGACTTGGTCGGCGTGGCGAGCAGAAACCGTACAAACTCTTTCCGGGAGATGGGCGAGTGGTCCTCGGGGGGATGGGAGTTCTGTGAGGATGTAAAACTCATAAATACACACAGAGAGGAACTGACAAGGCTCTCGAGCAACCAGATCGTGGCTTTACCTTAATGGCAACTTCTATCTGCTCAGCAAGTTGCTCGATTCCAAAGAAACGAGCTTCTTCCAGTACACCTGCCACACACACACATTCAGAATTAACAAAACAAAAAACACTCAATGCATCAACACCACCATTTACATGACTATATGACTGACCAGTTCCTGTAGATCCTGCTCTGTACTAGTGGCCAGAAAGTTCGAACCCCACGAATGATAGAGAGCATCCGTCCCCTGAGGTACACCCTTAACTCTACTTCTTAACCTGGCTAAGTTTTTTTCAATCTGTATAAACAAGTGAATTATTTTATAAGAACGCCAGGACGCTGTTGGGTTTCTGTGTGTAGAGTATCGTGACTCTGTGTTTAACTGCTGGTGAGCAGGACGATGGGAAACGGGAGGGGTGTAAGCCCCCAGCTGGGCAAACAATTCACACCTCTCCACAATAACACTGGTACAGAGAGAAAACAGACAGCAGAACTAAAGTTTTTGGTGGTAAAAAGCCGTATACAACTATTACAATAAAATTAGAACATTTAAACCTAGTAGGCTAGGCAAAAAATAGAAATACTTGTGGAAAAACTGCAAATCTTAAAAGCCCTGAGTGTCTACTTTCATGAGTCATTAACCACTACAAATAAATTCAATGCTGAACACAGGGATCCCAAAAAAGGCACAAATTCCATTTTTTGGCCTCCGGTTAAAAAAAGAAAAAAAAAAAAAAAAGAAGCTAATTTCTACTTTTTTACTCAAATACTCAACTTCCAACACATCTTAATATACGGTGGGTTCTGCTTCTTGTGATGCCGTATGTACTTCATGATTGAACAATTCACGGAGACTAAATGCCTATGCAAACTGATTGGTCTTAGCAAATGTGCCACCTAATTTTAAAGCGGCTTGCTTAAATATTGATGTTTGAATCATAAAGGTTTTTACTGTAGCAGCATATAAGTGGCCTTACTGTAAAAGTTACGAGAAGTTAAATCATAGTTATTCATTTGCACTGAAATGTTTTTGTATAGTGTAAAAAAAAAAAATTATTAAAAAAGGCTGAATATTTTTCTGTGCAATAAATATTCAGAAGGTTGATACCATTTTGGTATCGAAGCCAAAATGCTGGTATTTTGACAGCCAACAAAAATAGCTTTATGACATGATTCAGTATTATATTGTGCGCACAGTGACCTGATAGATAACACACACACGTACCTAGTAAGTTAATTCCTTCGTTGACGATAAGCTGGCCGTGTCGTAGGTAGTTCAGGATGGGCTCGAAGTACTCGGGACTGCGATCGATGAGGTAAGCGCCTCGCTCATCTCGCTTGTTACCCCACACATCTACACCGGCGCAGAGGAGGGAAGCGCAGTGACAATTGTATGTGTGTAAACTCATATTTGATAACTCCATAAAAGACAGACACTTATACTGAAACGTGTGAAAGCCTTACCCTTCCCTCTAAACATGTGCGCCAGCATGCTGTCAGGCTCCTTACTCACAAGTGTACTCCTAAAATGAGCAAAACGGATAACGTTATTAACAATAAACCTCAAGAACTATATATTAGACATTATCCAGTGGAGGAACTGACACACAAACACAATTCTCTATTTATTTATTTAATCTCATCATTGTGACATATCTGAGGCCTAATTACAGAAAAGCGAATCAGATCCAAAATGGAGGAGAGTTTTGGTTTTGAGCTTTGGGCTTCCATCCATCCATTTTCTATACCGCTTTATCCTTTTCAGGGTCACGGGGAAACCTGGAGCCTATCCCAGGAAGCATC
>JANDJT010000190.1:5861770-5875782 GCA_024331685.1 Stegophilus panzeri | reverse complement strand
TCACGGGGAAACCTGGAGCCTATCCCAGGAAGCATCGGGCACGAGGCGGGGTACACCCTGGACAGGGTGCCAATCCAACGCAGGGCACAATCACATACACACTCACACACCCATTCATACACTATGGACACTCTGGACATGCCAATCAACCTACCATGCATGTCTTTGGACTGGAGGAGGAAACCGGAGTACCCGGAGGAAACCCCCACAGCACGGGGAGAACATGCAAACTCCGCACACACAGGGCCACGGCGGAAATCGAACCCCCAACCCTGGAGGTGTGAGGTGAACGTGCTAACCACTAAGCCACCATGCGCCAGCTTTGGGCTTTTCATCCTCAAATCCTTGAGTCCCAACTTTAATCCCTAGCTGAACGCATCTATCTTTCCAGCTTATGTGAAATCTTATACAACAAGCCTGCTGAATTTTCAAAATCTGATTGGTCAGAAGGTGTTGATAAATTTTCTATCATAGGTTTATATAAATGCACACACATTCAAATTCTTTATAGATTCTATAGTAACAGCTAGTCCATAATAAGTTGCAGAGAGAAAGTTATTTAACAAAGAAAAAAAAATTATATATATAAAAAGAGATATAATGATATGGTGAAGCTTTCTATGAGGAGATATTAATTAAACATTTTTGGAAAGCGTCTCCAGTGTCTGCGCTTCATAACGGTAAGAGGTAAAGCTGTATATTCTGCCACAGGAAAAAAAAAAAATCTACTGCATTTTTGTGTCTTATTACTTTCAAGAGGACATTCCTCAACGTTAAATGGAACTACAAACGAATTACAAGTATCTTGTACGTTGTTCAATTTAAAAATGACCACTGAAGTGGTATAAGAGGTACAAAATACTTTGGGGCGTGCTGTTATTAAAAAAAAAAAACAACCAATCAACTCTGGGCCGGTAACAGCAACTGTGCTTTGCACTGGGTCACATCACACCACTCCACTGTTCCTATAACAGCACATCCTGTCGTATTTTATTTTTCATTCCTTACACGTCGTTAGGAATAAACTCTGTACCGTGTGGTTGTGAAAAGCCGCCCGCCGATATTCAAAGTCAGCCAATCGCTGTGGGAACCTGAGCGGTCATCAGCAGCCCTCCCCTCACTCTGAGGATCTGAAATGTACAAACACACAAACAAGAACATCTTGACATTAGGACATCACTTTTGGTGAACACATTATGGTTTCAGGTTATACAAAAGGAGGAAGATGATTAAAAAAAGGAACAGGAGACTTGATGACTTACCGACGAAGGCATCGCCCTCTGACACATATAACACATCATCATCTCTGTAACCAAAACAAAAAGTAGTAAATATTTAGTTATAAACTTATCATACATTCATGTCTGTAAAGAAGTAGAGCAGATGATAAGAAAAACAAGGCCTTTTTTTTTTTTTTTTTTTTTTTTACTTTATGAGCAGAACAGTAAAGTTTGGGAAGCCTTCCACATCTAAGGTTCTTACCTAATTAGGGTGATGTCGTCGATGAGGCCACCCTTCCCGTTGTACAAACTCGTGGCCCTGATTCCCAGTTTATTGCTGGCAACGGATAAGAGATCAGACAGAGTCCCGTACACTGCTACAACCTGTGGAAAAGAAAAAAGTCCGAGTCAAAATCAAAGACGGGGGACGCTTTTCTTCACTCCGAGCTGCACAGATAAGCTTAAATCTCACGACACCTCCAAAACTATTCTCACCGTGAAGTATCTATAGCTAAGCTTTATTTTAAGGTAAACTAATGAAATAAGAATCCCCGCCAGTCAAATTTTAACCTTCGCGTTGATAAATAACCCAATTGAGTTCCTTTAAACAGTGCTATATGTACAGACAGGATGTTATCGAAAAATAAATCAACGACGTTGTTGTAATCAGCGTGATGTGGCAGAATGACAAGTGAGGTGCTATAACCACCCCGAAGTTCTTCTAGAACAGCACGTCGAAGTGTCTTACTCTGGTCTCTTATACCACAACAATATCGCTTTTAAAGAAGTTATATTAAAGAAGAAAACGTTGAGAGCAAAACAAGTTAATTCCTGTTATCACGAACGATATAACATTTGTTTTCTCAACATCCTCTCTTTAGGTTAGAGTAAAAAAAAATAAAAATAAAATAAAAAATAAAGCAAAACTCAAATCCTTACACCCTGAAGACTTTCACGTGGCGGAAAACTTTAAGTCGACTCTTACACAGCGCTGACACTGGAGACTCCTTCCAAAAATGTTCAACACTCTATAGGAACCTACCTACTGGAGTACTATTTAGTACGGAAGCATGCATCAAGGAGTAATCCATACATAGGGAATGTATTGCTAAGGGAACGTGAATCTCGGCCAACGTCTATTTACATCTCGCGAGATTTCACAAAATGAGCTCTTGCCTATAATTAAGTTACCCAGATAGCTAGCTAGCTAGCTAACAGCTATGAAACAGGCAAAACAAAAAGGTAGGTATATAAGGAAGGCATGTAACTGGTTTAATTCGGAGGACAGTGGAGACATTTTAGACATTTAGAAAAAAAAAAGTCACACACGTTGATTATGCTAACAGACTTGTTTATCATAAATCACGTGATTAAGCCAGTTAGCCATTAAAGGTGCCATTACTTTAGCAAGGACATAGCCTATCATTTTCCCAAATGGGTGAACTGGAAAATTAAACCGTATTCACACCCATAATATAGACAGAAAAGCTGGTGCATTTCAGTATACATAACCAAACACAGACGTGCTAGTGCTAGTTTAAGTGCTAAGCTAACTCTAAGAGCCCGTTAAGAATGAACTGAAACTTACAGCTAACTCACCTTGCCGTTTTTGGAGGTCCCATTGACAAAAAGCGTAACCCTCCGCATTATTTGCGTGAAATGATTTACACCGTTGTCTTCAGAATACACGGACAATTTATCATCTACGAGTTCGCTACTGTAAACTCATCCCTATTGAAGAAGAAGACGAAAAACTCACAGCAGCAACCTACAGTGTATTCCGATTACGAGGCGGCTGTCCAGTCAGAGCGCTCGCATAGTTACCGAGGTAAACGGTGCACCAATGACAATGCAACATTTCGTACCAGGAAGTGCTACGCCAACCAATCAGACACAATTGTGGTATAACTTCACTCGTGAGGAATTTGCAAGGGAAATAGTTTTGTTCAGTGTGGGAGTGGTGGTTCAGCCGGTTTTTCCTCTGTTTCTTAACGCTACACGGATATTGAATGGGAAATGAGAAGAGTGGGAGAAGAAGTTTACAATACAATCCTCAAAATACAGTTAATAAATAGGGAATCATATCAAATAATAAGGCTGACTGGGGTACAGTGCCATGAAGAAAACCAAAACAAGTTATGAGTTACCTTATTTTGTTTTGTTAAAGAGTGAAAAATAGGTATGCTGTATGAAAACAAGTCACTGAATATGTCGAATCACATACGGGAGCATGAGTCATTAACACTTACGAAGATTTTCAGTCATAAGTAAGGTATAAACCACGTGGGGGTATGTTGTTCTAGGAAAATAATCAGCTATGTGCTGGTGTGGTGCTTGAGCTATGGAACTTGTTACCCCAAAACTGATTCTTTTCCAATAACAGCATGTCCCAAACCACAGCAAGTTGACATAAAACATTTTTTTTTATATAAATGAATGGCCTACTAGACTTTTTATCAATTTATAGTTACATCTAATGTAGTGGAACATCTGCTAAATAATGTTGTTTTCTGTTATCACTTCAGAATTATAACAGCTATAAACAGTAGTTACCTCACAAGCCTAAATTTTTTGCTCTCGAAGTTAATAAGACAAAAAAACAACAACCATGGTTTATTATGTGCTTTATAACAGTTAGTAAAGTCTTCAAGACAGAGGACTTTGCATGTTCCACAATTTTTTAAAATCCATTTATTATTACCTTTAGAGTTTTATTAGAACGAGCGCATTAATCTAAAACTTACAGTAGGAACTGTTGTAGAAAATTAATCAACACCTTCTGACTGATCAGATTTGAGAATTCAACGGCTCTGTGGTATAATAATGATGCAATAATGTTATAATTACCCAGTACTATTAGACATCAAGCAAAACAGGGGTTTTCTCCAGTAGATGGCAGATGGGAACATATTATTGACCAGCACTCTCTTTTCAAACTGCTCTGCTCAATTTGCACAGCCTATTTTATCCTTATGGGGGAAAAAAAAAACACCTCATGAGGGCTTGAATCAGACTTGAGTTACATTAAGTGTTTTAGAGCAGGAAAGGCTTTTACACACACAGGGAAGAGAATATAAAGAACCAGACTAGGTTTAGGGTACTGTTCAGTCTCATCATAAATTCTCAGTGAAACATCCCATTTTTGTTATTCAGTGCCAAAGGAAGAAAAACATCTTATATTTGCTTAGTTAAACATTGCATTTTGTCCACATAGGCTTTGTGTATAGGCTGATTTTATTTAAACAGCCCATAAATCATTATGAAGTTTACAGCTAGGTTAGAGTTTCCATGAAAGCCTACGTAAATTCAAAATACTGGGGTATTGTTAAATAAAGGAAGGTAAACTACATCTAATTCATTGCTTGCAGCACCGTAGTGGACAAGGTCGATGGGTCTAGTGATAGAAATGTAAAAAAAAAAAAAAGCCACAGCTTGTGAATTTATTGCTCAAATGAAGAAAGCAACTGATGACACAATAATATAACAGAGGAAAATTCATTTCTGCATAAATCATTAAACTCTAATATTTCCAAAGCATTATGTAAATCATGAGATATCAAAGTGCTGCCATTTTTACACAATTCCACCCACGACTGCACTTCTGCTTCCAGGTGTAGTTCCCCATTACCCAATGGCCATTTGGCCTAATAACATGTTCCAGATAAGCCACAACTAATAACCTAATTAAATGTCAAACAAGACTGTTTGCACTTATGCTACAAACTGAAATCGAGTTAATGAAAGACTTTAAACAGGCAACGAGTGATAATATCCTGTTTACAGCTGAGTGAGTCTTACATAGTGACCATAATCTTATCTTCTGCTAAAAAAAATGCTGCTTTTCAAAATGTCAGTTCATGTCTGTGACTGCTCACATGGTCTGCAAACACAGGGAGCCGATAATCGCACGTCTCAGTGTACATTGTTGACAATTTGGCCACCAGATGTAGGGAAGTTTCCCATTGTGCATGTCTCCATGTTTGGGTAACGAGGGCCGAGTATTATGTTTTTGAAGAATAAATTAGATAAGGTTATCCATGGACAAATGGTGTGCAGGGAAAAAGGCTTCTGACTGACCCGTTTGCAAGCTGGGTTTAGTGCTGAACCTCTCAAATGGTCCTAAAATCTTTTGTTGGACAGCGAAACATGGTGTTGTTGATTAACTCTTACAGTGTGCATTTAATACAATGATAACTCAGCATGGAGTAAATTGTCTTCATGAATCATGTATCACTTTTTCCCCCATTGCCTTAAATGATCTATGTTTAGAACAACATGGAACACAGTGGATTTCGCATTTATTCAATATTAGTGTAGAAATTACCTTAATAAAAAAATTTCATCTTGGAACATCTGCTTCATAATGCTCTTCGAAACAGTTTATAGCAATTATCAGAGCAGATAAGAGTGTGTACGTGAATTCCTGGCACATCCACAGCCCTTCCTTCCCATAAACGCTCAGCCAAACATTGAAATGGCCCTGGCTGAATCTAATGAATCTATTCCAATGAAGCCAGGTCCCCTTCTTAAACAACCTTTTATATTAAATAAATACACACAGCAAAATATGACACATTATCTACCTGAGTGGGTTGATAGCAACAATATAAGTGAATAAAACCTTTAAAGGATATAAGAAACACTGGAAAATATTTAAGGAGCATTTGGAAGTTCTGTAATCAAAACTAGAGGTAAGTAAGTAAGTAAAGCTTTATTTATATAGCACCTTTTAAAACAATGTTTACAAAGTGCTTTACGGAAGATATATATACAGTAGATACAAGAAAATAAAATCAGTAGTAAGAAATAAAATGAAATAAAAGAAATGAAAAGCAATAAGCAAATATAATAGAAATAAAAGGGTACAAATAAAATCAAGTATGGAAATTGAATGGTTTGAGGAAAGGCCCCAGTAAACAAATGTGCCAAATCGCAACCAAGAGGCCAATGGTAACTATCAAAGCAATGCTACCATCCCCATGCTTCACTGTGCATATGGTGTTCTCACTGTGAGAACAAATATAGCAAATAAAAATAAGAGAAAACCGTAATTCGATACCCTTTTAAAAAATATAATAAGAACGTTCAGGCTTAGAACAATCCTGTTAACAAAATGCTAATATTTGTATATATTGGTTGCAGAGAATTCATCATACCATTACACTGCTAGTGCTAAGAATATTGGCCTGTCTCGCTGAAAAAACTTTCAAATAACTTAACCTACTCACATCATCTACTGTCAATTAGAAAATGATTGGCACCTTTGAAGTAAATGAGCAAAAATTAATACATGAACACATGCAGTGATGTTGAAAATATGAGGAGGCTGTATAGTTTTATTTAAACATTATCTTAGAAATAAATTGTGTCTTTTAGTAAAAATGTGTTCTTTTGAGCAAAAAAAAAAAAAAAAAATGGCACCACACAGTGAACATCTGGTGAACCCTTCCATAACAGCCTTGAGCCTCTTCCTCAGTGTCTAAGAAGGTTTAAGATACTCGTAAAAGGATATTGAATTCCTCCATGCAGAACATTTTAAGCTTTCTAATATCTAAGAAATTAGAAAATGTCTAATTTCTAAGATCCATCTATAGCTCAACCTTTTGGAAGAGGTAACCAGATTTTGGGCTAAAAAAAATCTTAATTCCATAAATTATACCTTCATGATACCATAAATCTCCCTGAGATTGCTTAGGTTCCCAGTTTCTGCCAAATCTGTTGTGTGCAGGTAAAAAAAACCAACAACAACAAAAAAAAAAACACACAAAACCTAAC
The DNA here is from genome assembly GCA_024331685.1 of Stegophilus panzeri. Taxonomy (NCBI): domain Eukaryota; kingdom Metazoa; phylum Chordata; class Actinopteri; order Siluriformes; family Trichomycteridae; genus Stegophilus; species Stegophilus panzeri. The sequence continues at coordinate 5,868,787 of JANDJT010000190.1, read as the reverse complement.
AGACAATAGATTTTTTGTGAAAAAAATTCTCATGAGAATTATTATTTGTACATAAATACAATAATGTATTTGCTGGTTTGTTGGTTTTAATGAATGGTTCCAACAATTCTGGAATAGATTGTATTACATAATAGATGAATATTAACAAAAAATAGCATGTCCATATTGCCAGCTGTGGCATTTCACTGTATTTAAAAAGGAGCTATTCTTTATGCTATGGTTAATGTTGGAAAACAGGTATACAAATGATCCATGGACTAAAAAGCATAGTATTTCAATGAGCTTAATTCAGAGAATCATTCTCCTAGCAAGATTAAAAATTCCATGTTTTGACTCGCATGGCTTCCCATGTTCGGCATGCCTTTTTTTGACTTACTTGGCCTTCTAATTTCCTTACTTGTCGTTAATTGTAATTTATTTTTAATTAATTTGTGGTCTTTCTTGGTGTGTTTAAACAGTTTTGATTTGGTTCTTCTTTGTAAAGCCCTGATTTGCCTTTTGCTATTTAATCTTCCTTGCCTCCGTTAGTCTTTTAATTTCTGGAATCCCTGCAATGCTTTATCTGCACTTTTTATGACCTCTGTCTGTTTCTGTTCTGTCATTCTTGTCTCCCATATTGGAGATTTTGGGCTGGTTACTAATACATTTTTAATGAGGACTATCTCAAGGGGATAAGTCAGCTTAGTGGTTGACTTTTGCCTCCGGGTACTCTGGTTTCTCCCAGCCCAAAGACATGCGTTGTAGGCTGATTGGCATTTCCAAATTGTCTGTAGTGTGTGAATGTGTGTGCGATTGTGCCCTGCGGTGGGTTGGCACCCTGTCCAGGGTGCCCCTGCCTTGTGCCCCAAGTTCCCTGGGATAGGCTCCAGGCCCCCCGCGACCCTGTGTTGGATAATCGATATGGAAAATGGATGGATGGACTATCTCTCCTGCTTCTGAGTGTTATGTAAGACTGCATGTTGCACAGCGGATCCTTAAGTAATGAAAAAAAAAAAATCCAGCAATGGAGTTTTAGAGCATCTCAAGAGATACTGGCCCAGATTCTAGATTAAAAGAGACCTAAGCTGTTGATTGGTTATCACACTTTCTGAAAATGATATGGTTTTCATCTTGATGTCAGGGTTTACAGAGAGAGCTTTTAAATGGTGAGAGATCTTACAAACCCTGACCATGCCAAACAGTGGAGGGGTTAACAGTCCTTCTGAATTATCCATTCAACCCAGCACAGAGAAGAGGTCTCACTAAGAAGCCTTCAGTCAGAGGAACATCAGGATTGGGCTCTTGATGCCCTGTTGCATTGGAGTCAGGTTGAAGCTCACAATATGACATGTGTCTCAGCCTCTTCTGTGCCTGGTTAAACATGGGGCCTTTAGTTTAGGCCTACTCAGCCCCAGAAAATCGCTATTCAACTAGAGCATTCTAGTGAGTTTAGAGAGCCTACTGAAAGAGTGTGAGTTGATATTGGAGTTGAATTTTGTCCCCCAAGGCTTTACAGGATTTCACAATATTTCCTTTTCATATTTTTATATTATTATAAGAAGAATGAAGATAAATGACAATCTGTGCATGTAGTCACTTGTAGAAACTACTTGAATGCTTATTTAAAATACTGTTCTGATTTTCTCCTAAATCTACATGCAGTGCAGACAAACTCTGAGACAATATTTTTCTGACTTAATTATCAGTATAGATTTCTTTCTCATGGAATGTCATCATGCCATACCCCTAGTTAATCTGTTTGAGGGAAAATGCCAAACCCAATAGCTGTTACTTTGATAAAGATTGAGTTTGACAGCTGGCGTGATAGACCTCTTTGCGACTTCAGTCATAAAACTGAAACGTCTCTCCTTCTTTCAATTTGACTCTGGGCGACGAGAAAGGTTGTGAGTGAGAAACCATATTGCAGCAATAATCCCTCTTTGCTCCCCAGAGCAAACCAAATTCACTTGGGAACATTTTGATATCAAGTTCTGCATAGGCAAGAAGTCACACAAATAGTTATACATAAACATATGGTGTTGTTTTATGTAATTGGCACGACTCCCACTGTTTATACTGAACAAAACCCGCATGAAAAACAAAACAAAAAAACAACCAAACAAAAAACTTAACTTAGTATTTATATCTGTTTAGAACACATTATCTGAACAATCTATTCAGATTTGGTTACATGCTTACTTTTTGAGGAAAACAAACAGTACCCATTGGCAAGACAATTGCTTAAGCTACACTATTTTTTTGGCTGAAAATTCATTAACTTGAATTTGTTGACATAATGAGGAGACATTAATGCTAAAACCACTACTGAAACACTCTATAGACACACTTCCCCAGAGTTTCATGATAGAGCCTGAAGTATGCTCTTACTGCCTTATCATTTATGCAATATGGAGGATTCTAGCAGGGGAAGTGTGGAGTATTAACCAGGTGTTTGGCGTGTGTGCTGTCTGGTTTAAGTTGTTACTAGGCAACTGTATGTGTATGGACAAAACAAAGAGATAAAAGCCAAATACCTCATTGACTTTTTAATCAGATAAAGCAACAATATTAGGCAGCTGATGGGAAAAGTCACAGTGCAGCTTCGCAGCTTCCCTGCAACATTCAGAAAGTGTGAAATGGTGTGCGGGGGCAGCCCCTGAAACAGCAATTGGTCTTCCATGACTAGAAACATCGATGATGGCAAACCACAGCTTTATGAATAAAGCATCACGCAGGGCCACTGCTGCCTTTTTTTTAGGACCTCTGTGAAATAAAACGAAGTGGATAAATAATAGATGCAACTCGGTTAGGTGAGAAGTGAGGAAATTGGGTACATGTCCAGAGAAAGACTGAGAGAGAGGAGAAGAAGAATACATGATAGAGGAAATAGATGGAGAGATAGGAAAGACAGATGGAGAGAGGGTGATATAAGAAAGGGCACCAGACCATAATTTTGCTCCAGGGTTGGGGGTTCGATTCCCACCATCGATTCTCCCTGTGCTGCGGGGGTTTCCTCTGGGTACTCCTGTTTCCTCCCCCAGTCCAAAGACATACATAGGCTGATTGGCATGTCCAAAGTGTCCATAGTGTATGAATGGGTGTGTAAATGTGTATGTGATTGTGCCCTGTAATGGATTGGCACCCTGTTCAGGGTGCACCCCGCCTTGTGCTCCCTGGGATAGGCTCAAGGCTCCCTGCGACCCTGTAGGATAAGCGCTATAGAAAATGGATGGGTGGATGGATAATCTTGCAAATAGTCAAAGTGACAATATGCAACAAATTGTTATTAAACATTGATCTTTGAGGCAGGGTGGTGCAGGTCCAGGGTCTGGGATTCGAATCCTGAGCTCAAGTCATTGTTGTTGTGCATGTCCATGTTAGGCAATATGAATACATTATTTGGTGTGAACAGATACAAATACAAATAGAAATAGGAGGCACACTATTTCTTTTTTTCACAGGTTCACACATCATTGGTTAAGTCATTTGGTGTGCCTCAGGCCAAAAAAGTTGCTTAAATAAGAGAGTTTTACTTTCACGAGGGTCGAGTGAATGGTCTGATATGAAGCTCATGGGACAACGAAAGACCACTTTAATTAACATAATAACCTGCACAATGCATTTACGGTGTTCGATTCATCCCAAGTTAAAATTAAGCTACTAGTTTGTTTATATTTCTCAGAAATAAAAGCAACTATTGTTCAAAGAATCGTTAAAATACCACCTAATTCATTAGAATATATTGAGGACATATATGTACAGAAATAAGAACTGCAGGAGCGGGAATAAAAATGGCTATAGTTGAGACGAATTATGAACAGGTAGCAATCAGACACCATGCCAACAATGCTGCCATTTCTACCTCACAGTTTTCAGGGTTTGTGGTAGTATAGTGGTAGGGAAGGGGGGGCGACTTTCCAGTTTAGGCCACGCCCACTTCAGGTTTAAATCTGAATATAGATACACATATTTGAATTTGATATTTGGATATTTGAAACACTTGAAACCTGTTACCGATATTGGCATTGCATTACACCCAATCCCACGTATGTTTCCTCTGGGTTTCCTGTTTTCCTCCCAAAAACATGCTGGTACATGGTTTGGTGACTGTAAAAAGTGTGAATGAGTGTGAAAATGATATTCGTGCGTACGTGTGATGTGCTGTGATGGACTGGCGTCCCATCCAGCATCCCTCCCTGCCTTTCAGGATAAAGCGCTTATTGAAGGTGAATGAAAGATGTATGATTTTTTTGAACACCGTGTAAAGGTCAACACTATTAAAAAAAAATCGGTGTTGTTTAGGACTCTCCAAAAACAACAAAACAGCAATACTTTGCTAGTAAAACTTTAACACAAGCTGGTTTGCAAGCTGGTAAAGAACTGCTGATATGACAGTGATTAATACATTAGTTATTATTCGCTCAATGTTTGGATCTTTTCCGTGTTTCATCTTCACTGTCAGGTCTGTTTGCCCTGTCAGTTAGAGACTATGATCAATATTTCAGGTATCTCAACTTGCTTTAGCGATGGGAGATGAGAGAAAATCTACACTGCGCACACATCTCCCATCTGTCAGAAAAAAAGAAAGAAAGAAATACTACAGCAGTCTCAGTCAAAGGGACAAGGCAGTTTGTCCCTGCCTATAGCTAAGACTGTAGGGCCATAAATGTATTTAAGTATTAAAAAGTAAAAAGTAGCTTTATAGAACATGAAATTGAAGTAATGTAATGTTTTCATGTGAAAAGCAACTTTGCCAAGTAAGTTTGCTGGTCATATGCATGATTAATGAATTAATCAGAAGTAAAATACCCTGTAAATATTTACCATTAGCTAGTATTTGATTAGCTGCCTAGCCAATTATGTTAGCTACTGGAACAGCCTGCCATTAGCAAAGAAAACAGACTAACTTAGTTAACTATAGCCAGTTAATGTTAGCAAATTTAGTGAAACATGCCTCAGCATGATTTTTCAAATTACAATTGTGTCATGCCTTCTAAGGAGGCAAAAGAGACACCATTTTATGAGGTAGGGCCAGGGGCATTCATCCTCAAGTTCCACACTGCAGTCTGGTGGCTTTTCCATAATCAAACACACATGGCTAGCTATAATGCTAACTACATTATCTAGCATGAGAAGGTCACCGCAAATGAAGTATCGTCACTATTCTTGCCATTTTTGTCTTCACTGATGAACTGGACGCTTTAAGCTGAAATGTATAATCAAAGGCAAATTCTATGTATAGTATTCAGTCACTGGCTGGAGGGGAGAAGAAGAAAGGTTTGAGATTTGTAACAAGTACGAAATAAAAGTATATATAGAAAAAAATATAAAGAAACGTGATTAAGTAAGTATTCAATTTCAATAAGCTCGAGAAAATAAATGCAGCAAAATAATACTTATGAAATAAATATAGTAACGAAGTATTTTTCAGCATGTTTTCCTCACACTTGTGGGGTTGGGATTTGAATCCTACCTCTGCCCTGTGTGCACAGAGTTTGCATGTTCTTCCCGTGCCTCGGGGGTTTCCTCCGGTTTCCTCCTCCAGTCCAAAGACATGCGCTGTAGGCTGACTGGCATTTCCAAATTGTCCGTAGTGTGTGAATATGTGTGTGACTGTGCCCTGCGATGGGTTGGCACCCCTCTCCAGGCAGAACATGGATGGATGGATGGCATCGCTAATCTGTTATTTTCTTATAACAGCATGCCTCACAGTTCAATTCAATTCAATTTCAATTCAATTTTATTTGTATAGCGCTTTTTACTGTCTCAAAGCAGCTTTACAGAAATATATAAATACAGAATACAGATTTTAAGTGTGTGGATTAATCCCAATTGAGCAAGCCGGTGGCGACGGTGGCAAGGAAAAACTCCCTAAGATGTTAAGAGGAAGAAACCTTGAGGAAGAAACAGTGTTCTATTCCTTTATTGTTATTGACTTTATTCTTTTATTAATATTGACTTTAATGAACAATGACCTACACCTTTGGCACTCACTAAGGCCAAGATTGTAAAGACTCCTGCAAGGAACTTATCAGAACCGGAAATGAACGCATCGTCTCACTATTATAAAAGCATAAATTCATCATTTACACCAAGCAATGCAATATAGAATTTTACAAATATTTACAGTAGGGTGAAGGGCTGAGTTTACCAGTCTCATGTTTTCTTACAAAACTCTCTCTTTAGAATTCCTACAAATAAACTGTGTCACTGTTATTATTAATAAACAAAATTTATGTATGTAATACCCATAAAACTGTATGCTTTGGAAGGTTTGTTTTCTCATCCACCAGGCACATCATAAATCAAAGGGCCTTTATTTTCCTTTTATTGCCTTTATACAGGGTAAGCATGGAAAGGCGGGGACCATAAAATTGGAAGGTGTGGTATTATACAACTTGTGTTGGTCAATTGCCAGAGTTGGGTATAACGTGTTACAAAGTGACACGTTACTGTATTCTAATGACTTTTTGATAATGCAGTAATGTAACGCATTACATTCTGAATTTATGTAATTTAATTACAGTTACTGATGTCAATAAATTTACGTTACGTGCGTTACAAATTTATTGTTATGAAAACAATGTTAAATAAAATGCATTTTAAAAATAAATCATGTTTTGCACCGAAGATTTTTTCTCCAGCTCCGAATAATTCTCCACTTGGAGCGGTTTGTCACTACATAACTTAACATCAGTAAAAGAAGACAGCCTGTAATTTTATATCTTCAGTGAACGGAGGCGAGACCAATCAGACAGAGTTTACAGGAAAATATGTGGAAATACTCGTGTCTTATTGGCTGACAGCTCTCAATTCTACCAAACGCTAGCTCACACAGTCAGTGTGTATACGTGTGTAATGGATATACGGCAATTTTTTTTTAAATCAGTAAAGGGGAAACTGAAAGAGTAACATCCTCTGATGCTGAGCAGGAAAACAAGGTGTGTAAATGTCTATACGTGTTCCAGTTTACGTGAACGTGATATGAGCAGAGCATAAGGAAAGATAATGTACTCTTCATGGCACTGTAGCAGCTAA
>JANDJT010000190.1:5835267-5861612 GCA_024331685.1 Stegophilus panzeri | reverse complement strand
ATACATTGACGCGCGCTAAAATTACTGAAAGAACTCTGAGTTTCACTTTGTAGTGTATTTTTGTAAGTTTGATTTGTTTTGAAAGTAACGTGAAAGTAAAGTAATTAGTAATCTGATGACTTTTTACATGCAGTAATCAGTAATGTAATCAAATTACAATGTTAAAGTAGTAATTAGTCATCTGTCGTGGATTACTTTTTTTGTAGTAACTTACCCAACACTGTCATTTGCAAGGTCGCGAAGCATACTTTTCAAGTATATTTACAAGGAAGTATTGACATAGCTTATGTGATATCCAAATTCTAATCCATATGTCCACCATGTGATCGTTTCTGTACGACCGTTATGGATAACTGTGAGGTGTTCAGCCTTGAAATCTAAAGGAACAAATACACTCCTTTCCACCCATCCATCCATTCATCCATCCATCCATCCATCCATCCATCCATTTTCTCTACCACTTATCCTACACAGAGTCACGGGAAGCCTGGAGCCTATCCTAGGGGACTTGGTGCATGAGGTGGGGGACATCCTGGATGGGGTGATAACCCATTGCAGGGCACATACACTCCTTTCCAAAAATCTAAATCCTATTCACAACAGCAGATTCATCTGTGGATTTTGCAAGACAAAAAAAGATTTACTTGAGAAACTGAGACTAAGTCCAGTATTTTGCACAGTGGTTCAAATCAGTCACAGTGGGCTCACGTTTAACCGTCTTCAGGAAACATTCGTTCCTAATCTTATAAGCCAAATACACTTCCATCCATCTTATCCAGTGTGCAAACTGTCAGCTACAGATGAATGCCTCCAGAGATAAATGATAAAGTGCGTCTCTCCTTCTCTTATCTTAATTTTCCAAAACATCTGTCAAGAACGAGCTGCTGCTTATCAACAACACAGCCAAGATATTAAAGGATGCTATTAATACTATATGACATTATAACCCACTCTTCATATTCCTATCCCACCAACTGGGATTTCTACTTCTAATATTAGATTATTAACTTAAATGTAGTGCATCTAAACCTATTTTTGTTTTACCCATTTTATAGAAGCTGTCATACCACAGCACTGATTGGTCATTAAGGCGTTGATTCATTTTCTATAGCAGCAGCTTTGACAATAGTTCCTAGCTGCAAGGCTAAAAGTGAAGTGTGAAAGCAAGAGACCGTATTATCCTAGGATTACCCAAGTCAAGATGATGCCTGATATCTCAAAACACAGAAGAGAACCTTATAATCCCAAGCTCACAAAATTTACACTCCTACACCATCATGTAAAAAGTCATCTCTGCACAGGGAGGTTAAAAAATAAATGCCGATTTAGTAAGTAGGTATGGTTTGGACCATGAGGATTGAAGGCAATGGGAGATTTTCAAATTCAGCAGATTGCTTTGGGTATTTTGTAATGCCTGGATTCGTATTCTGGGCAGAGAAGTAAATCATGGAAGTAAATCATGTCAATCTCCTGAGAATACACTCAAGATAAGAAATGTTGAATTCAGCCTGTCAGGTGAGACACAGTAGAAAGTCCTAAATGGATGGTCTGAAATTGTGGAAAGCAAGGAAATTGACATTTTTTGACACGGACATTTTTATGAGTGAGTGGCTAATTGGGATTTCAGCAAATAAACGCCAGCTGAATGTGGCACCCCATGCAGTGTTACAGACTTCTCATGAATATTTAATATCACAGCCAGACTAAGTGCTTATTACAAGGGCCCAAACAAAGAACATTATAAACAAGACAATTCTTTTGTTTCTTAGTTAGATCTTCAAACTGCTTTGGTGCATCTTGGTATTAGATAACATTCCAGATTCCAGTATCTAAAATAGTTCTATTTTATTCTCTTATAGACGATGCCATAATTAATGTTGGGGTTGGGGGTTTGATTCCCGCCTCCACGCTGTGTGTGCAGAGTTTGCGTGTTCTCTCCGTGCTTCAGGGGTTTCCTCCAGGTACTCTGGTTTCCTCCCCCAGTCTGAAGACATGCTGATTGGCATATCCAAATTGTCCGTAGAGTGTGAGTGTGCCCTGCAATAGTTTGGCACCCCGTCCATGGTGTCCCCCGCCTTGTGCCCCGAGTCCTTTGGGATAGGATCCAGGCTCCACACAACCCTGTGTAGTATAAGCAGTACAGAAAATGTATGGATGGGGTTAAAGGAAAATAATCAACAACAGAGTTGGTGCAAAAAATACAAGCCACAGTGTATTACCTGTTATTTTAGAAAAGATAACGCATTAGTATGAGCGCCTTCATACAAACCTAATATAAACCTCTGATTTGCCTTGCAACCAGAACTACTGTCAGACTGCTGAAAATTAACCAACACCTTCTGAACAATCAGATTCAAGAATTCAGCAGCATTGTGGTATAAATAACAAAGTCTTCTTTTAACACAGGGTAGCCTGCTTCTAAAATCAATCAATAAAAAACAGAGAATATCAAAAGTAAAATAGAAGTTCTGCGTCGTTTTGATAAGAATTAAGAGTAGCAGTTAGTGCATTAGTGTTGCATCAGCTGAAGACAACGTCTTGGGCAGACAACATGGACAAAACAATGTGGAAGGACATATAACAAAAGGGACATAAAATTTAAATTGTAATCAAAAAACACACATATAGAAATAATAGTTCCTCACTGGTTCTTTAAAAGGTTAATGGTTTTATCCTTTGAACCCTTTCCTGCATAAATTATGTATTCGCATATCCAGATTCTTTTAGATATTCTCTTTTTTTGTTTTACTTGAACTTGTATAATGTATGAATTTAGTTTCTGTCTAAATATTACTTATATCAAAAAGTAAATGGATTGTCCATGAGTAAAAAAGGCTAAGACAGTATGCCTGAAATAATAACAAAAAATGTTATCTTAAATATATCCCGTTGAAGAGAGAAAGTTTTATTTAATTGAAAAAAAAAAAAAGTATTTTCTGAAGATACAATATTTATGTAGTTTAGGACTGTTGCATGATGCCAGGAGATAAAAATAAAAAAACAACACATTAAAAACAAACGAAAATTTGTTTTTAATAAATCTAAGGCGATCAGTAGAGTCTGGTACGAAAACTTTATTTTGTTACTTAAATTGTTCTGTAATTTATTTAGTTTATGCTAATTTACATTGATGCTGATTTGATTTACATCGTATATTTGTCTAAAACATTCAAAAGAGCCTTAAATTGACTGTCCATAAGTGTGGGCACTATGCATGAAAGGGTGAAAAGAAAGTCTTTTACTTTTTTCTGAAAGGGAATTCTTCTCTTAAAGGGTTCTTTAAATCATTATTCCAAAGAGACAAACTGAATAACCCTTCAGAATGCTAGATGTAGCTACATTATTAATTAATCACATTCTTCTTCACTAAGCACAGTTATATAACAGTGCTACGGAAATTGTGTCCAGGTAGAAGTACTATTTTTAGTCTCCAACCTCAAAAGTACTCAGCTCTACAGTGTATATTTTGGAGGCTTTGTCAGTTTAATAGCTTTTCATTTTGTCATTTTTAATTGTAATTCATTTCCTTATTTGCAGTGTTGGGTAAGTTACTCAAAAAAAGTAATCCACTATAGATTACTAATTACTACTTTAACATTGTAATTTGATTAAGTTACTGATCAGATTACTAATTACTTTACTTTCACATTAGTTTCAAAAGCCTATCAAATAATTAAAAAAAAAACCTACGGAAATACACTACATAGTAACAATGTTCCTGTAAACTTCTGAATTCATTCTGCTGCTACCATCATGAGTTACATCATCAATAAAGATTAGTGAACCGGTTCCAGAAGCATCCATGTAAGCCCAAGCCATGACACTACCTCCACCGTGCTTGACCAGATGAGCTTGTGTGTTTTGGATCATGAGCAGATCCTTTCTTTCTCCACACGTTGACCTTTCCATCACTTTGGTAGAAGTTAATTAAAAGTTCATTAAACTTTTGTGGTTCATCTCTGTATTTCTTTGCGAATTCCAGTCTGGCTTTCTGATTCTTAGAGGTTTGCATCTTGTTACAAGGCCTTTATACATCTACTCTCAAAGTCTTCTTTAAACATTGGATTGTGATATCTTCACCCTGATGTTTTGGGGTTTTTCTTCACAGCTCTCACAATGTTTGTCATCAGCTGTTGTTCTTTACCTTGGCTGACCCATTCGGTGTCTGTTGTTAAGTACACAAACTATGTGTAGACTTTCAGAGCTATTTAGTGTTTAAACAGTCAATCTAACAGAAAACAGCTGGGTAACAAGAAACACCTGTCAGTCACATTTCAATATTTTTGTTTGCCTAAAAATTTGGTGTTCTTATGTAACATAACAAAATGCGTTATTTTCTATGTCGTTTAACATCTACATATAAATATCAGGAAATAAATACGAGGAAATTCTCAAATCTCTTCTCATACTCATCTTTTGATCTCAAACCCAAATGTCTTCAGTCTACAGCAAAAACAAATTCATTGGCTTTGCTGTTCCAATAATTTTGTAGGGGACCGTATGTCTTTTATAATAGCTTGCTCTATGAATGATACTGCACTTGGGAAAATGTCCCTCAACAAGTTTGAAGTATGCATTCTTTTTCTGTTCATGATTTAGATTTGTCTTGTGTTCAATTTGGTTTGCCTTCTGTGAGGATGTGAAGAAAATTAGCTAGTTTGCATAATCTTATGCAAAATGAAGAGGGCTTATTTACCAAGAGCAGCGCGACAATATGATTATCTTAGCCACTGGAGAGAGGGAGAACTGCATGTATAATCTTTCTGTGATGTTTTATGGGTCTGGGTTTCATGTTCATTTTTATCATCAGCCTTTTTAAAGTATTTTTGCTGTATTAGCATTAGCCAGCTTGTTTTTTGTTTTTTTTTTGCTCATTATCCAGCATAACTGCTAAACTGTGCTGTTAGAGAAGCCTACCACTGTATCACTCTTTCATTTTATCATGAAGAAAAGACACACACACACACACACACACCACACAATTCCTGTCAAATACAAGTGCAGAACCAGTAGTTAGACTTTACAGCAGACATGTTCCAGGAAGCCTTGCAGGTGATAATCCTGACACTTTGATAAATACCTGGAGAATATTTATAGATTAGCAATAATATTGCTTAGCTCACAGCACAGATTTGTGTATTATTGAAGCATTGACTTCTTTATGGGTGAGGGATTCGACAATGAGGATAAATGCACTCTGAAGTGAAATGACTCTGAAGAGAGTGACAGCAAATGGTGCGAGAAGGAAAGGAAAGGAAAGGAAAGGAAAGGAGAGAAAAAGATGCAGGCGGACAGACGGGCAGTAGGCAGTAGCTGAGCACAGCCAGAGAGAGAGAGAGAGAGAGAGAGAGAGAGAGAGAGAGAGAGAAACAGTGGGACAACACAAGACCTGATTAATTCATCACACATTACTGTTTCTGCTTTAGCGAATCGCTGTATCATCTCACGAGTCTGTGTCTGATTGCTGCGCCGGTCGTTTACAGAGGATTGCTGAAGCCGTCTTCACACTCATTAGGAGCGAGTGTCCACTTCAAAACATGTTCCCCACTGCCTGATGAGAGTTTACACACTTTGTGTGTGTGTATGTGTGTGACATGCAATCTTCAAGGGGTTCATGGTGGCTTAGTGGTGAGCATGTTTGCAGCGCACCTCTGGGGTTGGGGGATCAAATCCCGTCTCCTTCCTGTGTGCGTGGAGTTTGCATGTTCTCCCTGTGCTTCAGAGATTTCCTCCAGGTACTCCGGTTTCCTCTCCAGGTCCAAAGACGCGCTGTAGGCTGATAGGCATTTCCAAATTGTCTGTAGTGTGTGAATGAGTGTGTGCGAGATTGTACCCTGAGATGGGTTGGCACCACGTCCAGGGTGTCCCCCACCTTGTGCCCTGAGTTTCCTTGGATAGACTCACCTGTGTAGGATAAGCAGTCTGGAAAATGGATGGATGTCATCTTCAATTGTGTTGAGTATTTTTTTTTTCTCTATATTACCCACAATACCATTTGACTGCCTGCTCATAACGATGCCAGTGGGATTAATGCTATATTTAACTTAACTCACAAGTGGGAAGTCAAAACTTTTACGTCATTTCTGACCTCGGGCTACAAAGTCGGAAAAGACACAGACCTCTTGACAATCTAGCCAGCTAATTGTGATGTATGATATATATTTATCTCCTCAAAACAGTGAACTGTACAGTCAGTGTTATAGATTTAACAAGCTAATATGTCGTATAATGAGGTATAACTCAGCAGCCATGCTTAACTGACGTCACTTCTTTCTTGAACTTAGGGTGGGGGGGATTGACGAGACCTGCTTGACTTTCTGAGTAGGAATTCCGAGATGCGGTTATGTTTCTTTGGGTTTTCCTAGTTGGAAATTCTGAGTTAAAAGATTCAATCGAACACAGCATTAGTCCTCACTTCATCACTACCTAAAGAGAGTGATGCAGCAGTGCTTTAGTCCTTTAGTGTGTCCAGCTCGCTTATCTCCTCATCTATACACTCTACTCTGCATTCTGGAAGTTTGAGTCTAGTATTTGCAGTCTTTACTTCTACTTCTACATTGCGTTTCCCATTAATATGACATCGAACAAAACTGAAAAACAGTGAGTAAGAACAGAAGTTTTGTTTTTAGGAGCTAACAGCAAAACCTGATTGTTAGCCCTTATTTTTGTTAACTTTTTTTTTTGCTGTTAAACAGCACTGTAACTGCAGTAAAAAATCAGCACAGTCTCCTGTTTTTTTGTGCGTGCGTGTGTTTTGGGTTGTTCTTCTTTTTTTTGATGTAGCAGACACCTGCAGCTCTTCTGCTTTGTGTATAAGAGATCTGAGTCACAGCGGGGGTCTCGCAAATCAGGATATATGTGTGTCATCTCACCCTGCTCTCCCCTTCCCCCCCCCCTCTCTCTCTCTCTCTCTCTCTCTCTCAGAGCTCTTCTGCATCGCAGCATCTTAATTATTCGACACTTCCCGAGCAAAGCCCACAGTTGTTTCTCTCTCTGCTGCCTCAGATCTATCAGGGATTCTGAGTATGCAGTTATTTAATGATGTTTGAAAACATTTCTGAGCTGCATTAGAGACTGTAAATGAGGCCACCAGTCTATCGGTCATCTTTATAATTGCTTGGTGGAAATGAATAAAGAAAAAGAAGGATGTTAGAGGTCTGAGCAAAATCATTGATACACTGCCAGGCCAGGTTTTTAAACGCCTGGACTTTTTATCCGAGTGAAATCACATTTAGCACCACAGACGAAAAGCAAAAAGTTGCAGATGGCGATTAAATAAGAAAAAGAGTAAACAGGTGTTCCTCAAAAAGAGCTCGAAGTATTTGTGGACTGAGGATAGCTACTCAGGTCCTAATGGGACTCTAAATGAGTGCCTTGTTTATGAGTGACAGGGGCATTTGGATGGTAAAAAGACAGAGATAAATGATTTTTAAAAAGATTTTTTGTCTACAATGGACACAGCTAATCTGGAAATATTTTCATATTTCATATTCCTTTTTTATGGTAACTAACGAAGTGAGTGCCACTGAAGTAAACACCACCTCCATTATCAACAGAATATAACCAAAGGTGATGTTAGCATGCTAGCTAAATTAGTCAAATGCTGTTGGTGTTTCTGTAGCTTAGTAGGTTCCTTAGCTAGCTAGGTAATGTTCATTTCAAGCTACATACATTACTTAGCTATCTAGCAAAGAGGTAAACAATAAGCTTCTTACACATTATCCTGAGATAATTTAACACAACAGGAAATCGCTACTTAACATCGAAGTGACATGTTAAGTTTTATACTGTAAAACAACTAAATATCTGACCAGCTAGTCTAGCTCACTCTGCTAGCTAATGGTTTACCTATACAGGTTTCCACAAGCTGAATGTTGAGCTGTGAAATGCCGACATGTCCACCCGTTTTGGCTTGCATGTTTTGAAGATCTTTATTTTGCTTTTTGTTTCCTTTGAAGAATTTTAAACTGAAGATACCTGATAAACTGGGCCAGTATGCTCACCACTCTTTAAGATTTTGATTGGGTCTTGAAATTGATTTATTCATTTTTAATGAAATACTGACTTTTAATTGGCTTATAGTCTTGAAGAGTTAAAAGCATTATAATTTTTTAAAAACTCTGTAACGGTGATCAAAAGTAAATGTAGTGAAATTAAATATTTTATTTTAAAATTATTTTAAAATACTCAAGCAAAAAGTACTATGATTTAATTATACTCAAAAAATGACTGTTACGGTGAATCATGTAGTCAGGTTCTGTAATGAGAGTACATGTAGTTTGTTACTTTAGACCTCTGGTTATAAGACAAATACAAGTAGGTTGTGTGCCTATTGCACTGATTAATTCAGTCATCTTCTGTAACCACTTTATCCTGGTCAGGGTGATGGTCATGGTGGGAATATACCCTGGGCATGAGCCAGTAGAAACCATGTGGGTGCGACTGTTGTCTCTCTCATTTTAAAAATGGAGGAATTGCTAATTATTAAAAAAACCACTCACACCAAACTTTAACCTGGCTGTTGTCAACTACACTGTATGGCCAAAAATATGTGGACACCCGTTCATCACACTCATATGTGATTCTTTCCTAAACTGTTGCCACAAAATTATCTAGAAGCTCTATGTATGCTGTAGAATTGCAATTTCCCTTCATTAAAACAAAGAGGCCCAAACCTGTTCCAGCATCACAATGCCCCTGTGCACAAAGCCAGCTCCATGAAGACATGGTTTGCCCAGGTTTGAGTAGAAGAACTCGAGTGTCCTGCACAGAGCCCTGACCTCAACCCCACTGAACACCTTTGGGATGAACTGGAACAGCAACTGTGCACCAGACCTCCTCACCCAACATCTGTGCTTGGCCTCAATAAAGCTCTTGTGGGAATGAGCACAGATCCCCACAGCCACACTCCAAAATCTAGTGGAAAGCCTTCCCTGAAGAGTGGAGGTTATTAAAACAGTAAAGAGGGGACTAAATCTGAAATGGGATGTTCAATAAGCACGTATAAGTGTCATGGTCAGGTGTCTACAATTTTTTTTGCCATAAAGTGTATATCTTAAAAAATACTAGTCAGGAGCTACAGTGTAACTGATAGAGAGGGGATGTGATTATGAGAGTGAGGTCGGGCGAGGTACGGTGAGGTACAACCCACCATATTGGATTTCAAGATCAGGTTTACGTGCCACTTAAAGAAGGTTCTTTTCAAGCTATTTTTTAGAGCCACAAAATCTTCCTAAGTACAGCGGATCTGGAGCTTCCTGTCCACACCACTAATCAACACGAATCAGCCCATTTCAAAAAAGTGTGGCTGTTTGTTAGACTAAATGAGACCGTAGTTGGGTGATTCCACTAATGTAGTTGTTTCAGTATTGGATCTAAGAAAAAATGCATTTAAACATTCAGAATATTTTAAACCATTTCAGACAACAGCATTTCATTTTTACAATGTTTTTTTTTTTTTTTAGCATTAGCATCAGCTAATAAAATTAGCAAATGTATATAAATTAACAATGGACATTCAAGCCATAATTTGCATAACAGAGTTGTATTTCAAAGTGACCTTATCAATCAATATCGCTATATCATTGAAAATGAAAAAAAACAGAGAGAACTTACTTTTCTTCTTCCCAGGATCTTCAGCAAATTTGGATGATGCAACTTCCCGTTGAGCATGTGACCTTCATGGGGTGAATGTGTTCAGATAATAAGGTCGAGTGTATGCTGAACTAAAATGTACATTTTTAATAACCTATAATGGAAAAGGAGCATCCGGCATAAGATGTTATATGGATTGACACGTTATTGCCAAAAAATAACTAGACTTTAACAGTATTAAAATTTTTATATTTTAAGGTAGATGTAGGGCACAACTATGCTGGGATGCATGGACAGATTATTATAACTTATTTAGTTATATGCCTAATCAAGTCCATTTTGATTAAGTGGGTTTAATAAAAAGCTCAAGAAAAGGAAAAGTGCCATTAATATGATACAAAATAGTCTGAATCTTTAAACACAGTGTGACTGGTTTTGGATCTGTGGGTGAAAATCAAGAAACATAGTGGTACATATTTACCTAATGTGTCTAATACTTGAAAAAATGTTTATTATTCACATAAAGTTAATCTGTGCAACAAAATATTTGAGAAGCCAGAATGTTCCGGTATGTTTCTTTGTCCAAGACATCTGAGCCGTCCCATGGTTTTGCGGTTGTGTATTGCTCTAGGGTATGTTTGGCTAAATTGCATATTACAAGATACATAAAGGGGAAAAAAGGGCTTATTTGCAGTAAATGCTTTCATCCAGTTTAATATCCAAGAGAGCTTTGTGTGTTTGTTCGGATTGAAGCATTCCGGCTGTGATGACTAATATTTGTCTGGAAGTTCAATGTTAGGTTGTTTTAAGTATTAGCTGCTTGACTGCTTTGCGCTCTACACCTAAGCTCTTTCCTGGCTTAGGAAACAGCGCAGGAAATGTCGCATTAGTCAGCCACGGTCATTTCAGAATATCAGTGCTTTAAAAATGGCGAACTGAAAGAATTCAAGAGGGAAAAAAATCAATCGCGGTCAGCCATTTTAATAAACACTTAAGCACATTCAAGAATCAAAGCCATCAGCACAGGACATTACAAAATGGGGTCTTTTTCATTATATTATATACACTCTCAGGAATATTTCATAGTACAGATGATGATGATACCTACACAATAAGGCCTTTCTACCAGTTGTCACATGACATGATTATTGAAAAAAAAAAATTTCCAGGCACAAATTCAGCAATAGTGATGAATTATATTAGTCCCATGTATCACAAAGCATATTCACAACAAATGCTGTTTCACCATTCATGCATACATCCAAATTTTACACGGAGGCCTCAAAGAAATCACCACAGAATGACGCATATTTATAATGAGTTGATGTGAGAGCTGCATTACGGAAGAGATCTGCTCATATTTGACAAATGAACAACCAACGTTTGTGCACAATATATTTGATATCTATATGGAGTTTCGGAATGATATCTTTTATACAATTTCACTATGTAACGTATAAATGTCTTTTGAATTTTGCTGACATAATGACTACTATGAGGCTGTAAAGAAACACACACACACACTTGCATTACTATACTTCTGATAATATGCTGTATACACTACAGTGGTGTAGCCAGGAATTCCTTCAGGGGAGGATAAGGAAATGTAGAACTGAATTGATAACGATGTACTCATGTACTTTGGGAGGATGCCAGACAACAGTAGGAGCGGTGATGGGATTCAGAATTTGTTGTTTAATTCTATAAAAAGCACCATGTCCTGTCAATCAATCTTGGCATATTAATAACGTTAATATATCTTAATGACAGTTCTACTGAAAATGATTCAAATGGCATTTTGCAGTAGTAATAAGGGGAAATTATATCTTAGCTTTTTCTACTTCATCGACAACACTTTCCCAGAGCTTAGAGAGCAGCGTTATTCGTTAATGTCAGGTTTTTCCCTCATGGTGCTGTGCAGTTTGTTCTTTCAAGTCTTTTATTTTTATTTTATTTTTACACGGGATCTGGGAAGTATCCTGGGAATAATGCAAAGAAGTTTGAAAACATTACATTTAATGCCTTTAAGTCACTGAGGGTTTTTTGTTTGTTTGTTTGTGTTTTTACATTCAGTGTAGCTAGCTGGCTAGTAGCTTACGAACAGAAATGGGAACAATCCTGATTGGTTAATCCTGCACTGTATGTATGGTGTTATGTAAACCAGCCATAAATAACCATTTGGAACTGTCATCAAATATTTCAGGGGAAAAATAAACCTCTGAAACTACACCACTGACACTAGAAATATCTCTAATTTCACTTGGACCTTATATGTAACCAAAACCTAACGATTAAAATCGGAACTTTACTAGATATTAGATGGAGAGCTAAAATGTAGTATCTATCAACAGCTTGACGTTGAAATTAATGGAGTTGAGCAATGCGGTATATCATGGGGATTCGTGGAGAAAACACATGCTTGGTGAGTTATGGTACAAAAAAGTAGGTATAAGTAGGTTTTATTTACATTCAGTCTATACCTCACAAGTATAGCAACACACACACACACTCCTATGTTTGCACACAGAAAGACTGAGTCAGGCTAAATAAGATATCTGTCCATGATAAGCAGGCACATAAATTGTTAATGCACATAAATATTTCAAAGCACCGCAATGAAATAGAACTGATCGTTCACTCACTCGCATTAAGTGAATATATATACACACACACACACACCCACACACACACACACCCACACCCACACACACCATTTTCTCCTCTCCTGACATGAGCTGAATCGAGGCAGTCTAAAGTCATGTCTGTTTGTATACGTATGTCTGAAAAGATATCTGGAGTGTATAGAAAATGGCAGTACCAAGCTTCACACTAGGGCTGGGTGATATGCTGATATAATATCGATATTGTGATGAATTATATCATGGTATCTTAACACGTAAAACATAAATAATAAAACATTTATATCAAAATATAACAGTACATCTAGCAAATCTACGCAATAACGCAAAACATATCGTATAATCGCAGAAATGTCTTTGAGAATCATGCTATCATACTTTTGTCATATCGCCCACGCCAAGTGGCACTTTCTACTTCTAAGCAGCTTCTTTTATTATTATTATTATTATTATTATTACATTCAGTTTAATATTACACACATTATATTATATTCAATATACCACAACTACTGTAAACTACTGTTCCTGTTAACTAGTACAGGAATCTAGTCTTGTGGTAGCTATACTGCAGCATTTGTAAAAAGCATTTTGTAAATCAGTTCCATTCCTCTTCAGTAATCACGTTTTCAGGGTCATGGTGGATCCGGAGTCCATCGTGGGAACGTGGCTGTTTCAAGTGGCGTGCAGGCACCAGGGCCGTATTTGTTTTTTGGCAGGGCCTGTGTGTGATGGAATGTGGCTTGTGCATAAAAATAAGCTTTATAACCAAAAATAACCAGCGCATGAATGACAGGGTGGCAAATTAATAAGTGCATTAAAGGACTGCACACCATTTATAAACCATCTCAGCTGGCAGATGTGCCCGATTGACTCCACTGATTTGAGATACAAGCAGTGTATCTGCTTTTCACACACACACACACACACACACACACACACACACCAAATAAGTATGGATAAAGATAAATAATGCAGATTTAAATGGTGAATTAATCATGAGAGTGAACAGGTGTATGCATGAATACTACTGAAGACCCTAGATGGGGCATAATGTGTTATATTTCTCCCAATATTTCTATAACATTTAGGTTTAAGCACTATAAAGGCAATTACAATTAAGTACAATTAAAATATACTTCACATACAGCAGAGCAGCCAGCAGACAATTACTGTTATCAATGTTTCTTTTTATGGACAACTTATTCTCTATGCTCAATAATACAATAATCTCATAAACGCTCTAACAGAACTGCTATGCTTTTGTTTATAGTTGCACAATCCCCCCCCCTTAACATATACACGTCTTCCTATACAATCTAGATGAAACGCCAATCCATCACAGTGCACGTAGTAATTTAAGGTAACCAGTCTACCTACTGCCATTTTTTGGGAGGTGAGAGACCACCTTTTCCAGAGAAAATGGAGTAAAGCCTCCAAGCAGACAGTAACCTAAGCTCAGGCTCAAACCAAAAGCACAGGAGTGTGCCACTCCAACTGAACATATTTCCTTATTAAAAAATACAGGTATTTTTTGTCTAAACAAATATATAATGTGCTTACAGGTTCTTGGATGTTATAATTTGCATTATTTATGTTTGGCTCACACAAAAAATAAGACTAGATACGCATTTAGGACGAAATTAATGGCGACCTATAAAATCAGAACGAGTTAGTTTGTGTATGCGGTAGACGACACACTGCATTACTAAGATTTAGTGCAGGCTGTGCTTAGGAGGTACTCTTTCACTGTTTAATCGCCATTTTGTGATTTTCAGCTCTTTGCTTTTTCTTGAGATTTGTGGGCGTGGCTATACACAGGCAACTGCTAAGAAAATCAGCGTTACCAAAGCTTTTGTAAATTTGGCAGGACGTTTTAGTTTGGTTTGGCCTATGGAAACATTTACACACAAAGTTACTAAAAGATTGAAAAATGAGGCCCATTGCACATTATGGAAATCTGTTGTTAGCAAGCTAAGTAGCTAACTTTCCTCTCCCCCAAACGACTCGAACTCCCGCTCCATTACCACAAAACCCAGTGTTGAATATTCAAGCAAATGTGATTACAATGCAAACAAACAAATCAGATTTGGTCACCTTGCAATGTGGACACTCTGGATTCAATAAATAAATAAGGGCTTTCACTATTTCAACTTTCACTATCACTTAAGGAACAAACAGAGCTCTTTTATTTTTGGGAACTAAATGTTATTACACTATTAACAATCCGTCTATATGTATCAAAAATATTCTAATTACAGCTAATGGCATGCGTCACTATTTACAGTTTAGCTTCACATTTGACTTTGTGACCTTGGAGGCATCTACTAATCTGTGAGTGTTACTGCAAGTGTCACGCACTGTGCAACATAAAAGAGGTGAAGCAGACTTAAAGGGAATTAACATAGTTTTGAAATAAAACAAATGTGGCTTTTGTTTCCATTCACATTTGTGTTGTGTTTTTCATCAAGGCCTTACGTAAAGGCCTCTCAGAAATCTTTTAGAAAGCTGCTTTGTATACTTGACTCATGTAGAGAACTTCGTTTTGATGTTTAGCCCCACCCTGTAACTTAACACTGTTGCTTACCAGTCAAGTAACACCAACGTAGCATGTTACTATGTGAACTCTTTCAAACTTCCCAACTGCACTGTGCAAATTGTCTCTCCAATATGAACACATCCTCTTGATTGGTCCATTAATTTCCACCACTGGATGTCAGGAATGTGTTTTCCTTTCCTTTTTTCTTGTAATGTTACTGTCTTCAGATGACAGACATGTTTTCAGCAGTCACACTGACTCACCCCAAGACTGAGAAGGAACCCCTCCGCCATCTTTTCTGTAAATATGTGTTCAAGATCACACATGTACAGTGTATTTCTGAGGAACATGTGATACATAACCTACTTTAGTGTATGGTACAATACCTTGTGACTAGCGAGTGAAAGTTACCTTTTAAGGCCTTTATATACTTAATACCAAAGTTAGAGAGAGATTTGTCATCTACCCAAGAAAAAAATAATCCAATATTTACACAGTGCCCCCAAATCATAAGGGTTACATTATTTTGAATGTGAGGTCTGTTCAAAATAAATGCTGGTTTGCTACCAATCATCTTCAAATCCGACCCAGCAGTTGGCTGATGATGACTTACTGATTAGAACTGAGCATATGTAGCCAACAACTGTAACTCAGTCTAATGCACATGTCTGAGGTGCTTATTTACAAACACTCTTTCTCTTGCTGTTGCAGTGAGACGGCGATGGTGTCAGAGCCATTGCTGAGAATGGAGCCTTTCGTCACATCGGTGCTGACGGTAGACAGCGGGAAGCTCTCATAGTTCTGGGGAACTCCTGAGCATCGGCACTGATACAGCAGCGACTTCAGCTCTTTCTGGAAGTTGTTGTTTAGAAAGCCGTAAATGATGGGATTGACGCATGTGGAAGCCATCGCTGTGAGGTGACACACTGAAAAGACAGCGTCGTGGCACCATGTGATGGCCTCATGGTTCCAGTCGAAAATGGCGTTGAACACGTACAGCGGCAGCCAGCAGAGGGCGAACAGGGCCACGATGGAGGCTAGCATGGCGTTGATACGCTTGAAGTGTTTAGCGTTTCGTTGACGTGCATCCCGTGTCCTCTCGATAATGTCTTTGCGGTGACTGAGGCGCAGAAAAATGCGCAAGTAGCAGATGCTGATGAGTGTAAGAGGCAGGCAGTATTGGAACACCAGCAGTGATGTAGTGTACGCTAAGCGGTTCCCCTCCGATGGCCATTTTTCCATGCAGACCAGGTGAGAATCGGAGGGATTCATCGGAATGCTGAGGTTCTGGGATTTAAAGTCAACCAACAAGGTGAAGGAAAAGAAGGGCAGCGAAACGAAGCATCCCATAATCCAGGTGACAGCCACAGCCAGGTATGAGTGTCCAAGCACTGGCTTCCAACCGGTAGGGTGGATGATGAGCTGATGCCTCTCCAGTGTGATCAGCACCAAGGTGTAAATGGAGACCGTGATGGACAGACATTGGACGAACGAAGTCAATTTGCAAAGAGCCACTCCTAGAATCCACCTGTCCATCAGTGTGTAGGTGATGGTGCTGGGCAGGCATATGAGGCACACGAGGATGTCGGAGCAGGAAAGGTTGGCAATGAAGATGTTAGTCACGTTGTGCATCTCCTTCTGGCGCAAGATAACCAGGACAACGCAGGTGTTTCCCACCAGACCCACAGCCAGCATGGTGCTGTAGGCCATGATCAGGAAGGTGGTGCCACCCAGCGAGAGTGAGCAAACCTCCTCCCACCCCAACCAGGGCTGCGTGATGTTGTGAGCACCCTCCATCGCCAACTGTTCATCCATACCGCACACGCTGATCCAAATCAAATACCAAACAGTATATGCAATTCTTGTTCTCGTGATCTAATTTAATTGCAGTTCCCAAGACGTCTCATTTTGAAGTCCTTGACAGAAGTTCTTGACAGAACACTGGAGTGATCTGGAGTAAGAGAAAAGATTATTAGCGCATGCAGCAAAAGGATGATCTATGACATGATTAAAGCATGAGATCTCACTAACAGAGGAAGTCAGACAGGGACAGAAGGTGTAGAGATTATTAACCAGAGCAGGAAATTTGAAATATGACAGAATGACCCAAAAGCACAGTCTATTTCACCCTTATGCTAAATTAAGCTTACAAAAGAATCAGACCTTTACAGAATCTCAGGAACAATGTCTAACTGTTCTATTGTTTTGTACTTAATTCCTTTCTTTGTCATATTGTAATGTACTTTTCCATTCCCACTATCTCGCTTTCTCCATTTATTTGATCTCCCATAAGCCACTCCATGGTATTTTCCACCAAATAGCCCAACGTTTCGAAGGTTTTGTTTTGTTATTTCCTCAACATCATAAACTAGACTTGACAGAATAACACCTTCTCTGGATGTGAGAATATCTTCTTATTACAATCTGTCTCCGAAACACTTGACAAGAGAGACAGTAATTGTCATTCAAGCACTGATTTGTGTCAGATGGACATCAAAGATCATTGCTGGAAACAAGCCTAAGAACAATTTTATTTTGAACATACCCATAAATTTTGGGGGAAAAACACTCTGGAGAGAGTATGTGGAGGGCTTACAGAAGGCAGGGCCCAATTTCAAGCCGGGAGTCTCACACTCATCCAGGCCACCCCATACACCCACAACAAATTTTTAAACCTTTCTTTTTGTGTGCCTTTTCCCTCTCTTCTCCACCTGGCCGCCTCCTCTCCATCCTCGTTCTGTGCAGTGATGACTCTGTTCGAAACCATTCTCCAGAGCTGAGGAGAATGGTAGTGTTGCAAGTCAAAATGAACAAGTTCATGATTTATTATTGATTTATTATAAAAGTCGGAAAAGGGTCACTTGAGTACATAGGACACGGAATAATATAAAATAATAAATACATTAAAAAAACATTTAAAAAACAGCAGGGCAGTGGGCCAAATCAGTTGTCAGGCCACCAGGAATTCTCCCAATGGCCAATCAGGGCCTGACAGAAGGTGGTCTACAAATTCAGTAACAGAACTCAATATTGGTTGTTGAGATTGTAAAACCACCTGGATATAAATGCAGTTTATTTTCCAAAGACACTGCAGTTTCAATAAATAAGTTTTGAAATAAATTTATATCGTCTAGATAGCTTATAAATTCCCTTCTCTCCCAGTTTTCATACCTTCCTGGCTCCTTCCTACTAGTCACTCATTCAACTACAATTTGTAAAGGTCCTGTTAGATCATATGCTGTGCAACTAACATAACATAATTCAATTTTTACCTTTTAAAACCTTATCAGTTAATTTGTTTATGACTATAAAAAAGACAAGGCAAAGTGGCACTTTATGATACCAGTTTTGACTAGGGGCAAGGGCTCTGAACAGATGAGACACATTTGTTTTAATTTTGATGCAGGAAAATGAAAAGCATACTTGGTCATCATTGCTTACACTGAGCTAATGTCTCTAGCCCTGTAGCTAGATTTTGGTTCGATGAGTTGCCTTCAGCTAAATAATGAATATAAATGAACGTGATGGTGCATATTTTGAAAACAAGTTGCTGAACAACTCGATCAGTTCGGTCTGGTCAAATTCTTTGCTGGTCCACATCTGGACCACAGTCCTCCAGTTGATGACCACGTACTGTTTATACCTTTTAACAATGGAAATTGTGTTACAGTGTTTAAAAGTTGTTTTCTTGTCAAAAACCACTACACAGAGGTGTGTTTACATGGAAATGCAAATAGCCTATCAGATTGCACTGAAAGATTCTGAAGATCTTTTCTTGTGGCCAGAAAAGATATGGTATCAGATGCGCCAAGACTCCCAGACTAGCTATTCCCAATAGTGGGCTGGCTATCTAGTATAAAGCTGAAGAAAGTCCAGACCAAGTTCTCATTATTCTCCCTTTTACAGTCCAAAATTACTTGCCGTATCACTATTGAAAGTGTGGTCATGAAAGGTTACATTTATAGTGAAGGGCCGTGTTGGTGGTTGTAGGTTTTATTACAACTTCATTTATGTGAAATCCAATTAAATCTTCTTCTTTTGATATCTCCTGAATAGTGTTAAGATCAAGTCTGGCCATAAAGAGAATTTTCCAATTAATGTAGCACTGATAGAAAACTAGACTTGGCTCTTTTTCAGGTTACAAAGATTTTTTTCCCTCGTTCTTTCACATTGTACAGATATGGTTACGGGTGAATTGAAGGAAGAAACACAATATCATAAATTATTAGACACAGTCTAGAGGCATACAGCAGGGAGTAACGAGAGAGTTGTGCAAAAGACACTAAATGTGATTTGCAACTCAATGTAGTTTCATATTCTTCAACCCATCAAGTATTCAGCAGAGAGAAATAGCAATGTCTTGATATCTTGCTTTTTCTACTCAGCCTTTCTTGCTGATACTAGGCTTTATCAAGCTCAGTATGCCAGTAAAACTGACATTTGATTTAAAAAAAAAAAAAACAACAAAAAAAAACAAACAAACAATAATTACAAGTTGTCATGCTGCAAGTTAGCCATTATAAACTCACAGGCTAGAGCGTGTTCGCGTTTACAAAGAAACCACCCACCATACAGTACACTCAACATCCTACGGCTGGATGACATACTTTCATGCAAGCTTGAGAGAGCAGACAGAGATGAAGCTCAAACAGAGACCATGTTCATAAACATGTGGCGGTCGTTACTAATTGCCTGGTCAGGGTGGTTTAAATTTGGCTTTGAGTTTGTTTACATTTTGATAAACAAAAATTTTTTTTTTAAATCACAGGCACCAACGCGCCAAATAGGCTACATTGCCAGTGCTTTCATCACATACAGCTGTAACATTAGGAACAAAATACAGTTCCCCAGAATCATGGTGCTACAATTAACAAGGGACAACATGAGACTTCAGTCATGAGTCAAAAAAACAAAACAAAACCCCAACAGAATCAAACCTATGAAATGGACAATACGGTAAACCACCTGTACTGTAAACATTTAGCACTACAGGAAAAGCAAAAATAACTGCGTGAGCAGGATTAAAAACACCACACACATCTTATGTGATGTAACTGAGTCACAGACCATACTGACACTGCTAGCATTTAGGTGTTTTTCTGTGTTTCTGGAGCATAATGTTAGGGTTCATATTTTAAATTAAGTCATTAAAAAAAAAACCCTTCAGGTTTAGGCCACACCCACCTCAGGTCAGTCGGAAGAGCGTGAGACTTTAAATCTCAAGATCATGGGTTTGAGCCCCATGCTGGGTGTCACGTAATGGTGGATGAGACGGAAGCAACTGCAGGTATGGCAGTTTAAACAGCAAACAAATCCAAAGGTATAGCCAGAAATCAAAACAGTTAAGGGTCACACTATCAGGCAAACAGTACAAAACAGGCAAGGCAGAGAAGCATGGTCAATAAAGTAAGCAAAGTCAAAATCAGAATAACATGTAATCAAGGCTTGGTAAATGAGAGAGATAAATAGCAACTGAGCATAATACTTCACAAAAATCTAGTCTCTTTTATGTGTGGTGTGATTGAGTATGTAATTGGAAACAATACATTTTTTTTTGTGATTGTAGCACCCAAAAATGCCTGATTTTGCAGTGGCTTTTTTCAAACGTTGCAATGCAACTTGCGAAGTTCTTTCTGCTTTTTTTTTTTTTTTTACGGGAAACTACTTGAATTTGGCGAAATCGCAATTGCACGACTGTCTTTTGCAGTTATGTTTGTTGGTCAATGAGACCTTTTAGCTATACTCATGTTCGACACACTTGAAGCAAAGAGGGCTTTGGCTGAATGCGCATTGTGATGATGTCACATGACGCTTTTTACCCCAAATCTGAAGAAAATCTGTGGCAATTTTGAAAAATTGCAAACTCCTCAGAATATTGCAGTGTTGATTTTGTGTTAACTTCTATGCTCACAAAATACTGGAGGGATTGGCTAGTGCCAGTGCCAAGCACGGATAAAAATGGAGGGTTGCCTCAGGAAGGGAATCTAGTGTAAAAACTGTGCGAAATCAAATGCAGATCATAAAACATATTTCCATAATGGAGACGGATGACCCTCTGTGGCGACCCCTAACGGGAGCAGCTGAAAGAAGAAAGGGATACAAATTGTGTTATTGCAATACCCCCCTATGCTTAATGCTTTTCATGATACAGAGTTTATTATGAACAATGGCCTGTTTGTTTGACTTTGGTCACTATTCATGCCGTTGCACCTCCCTCCACGAATTCTAAAGTGAACTTAGGTTTGAAAAGGTGCTATATAAATTTAAATATTTTTAGTATAATTGCCCATTATTTATAAAAGGAGATTATGAAAAAAAATTAATAGATGTCAGCCATTTTAAAATGTGCATAATAAGAGAGATATTTAGCCTTTGCCAAATGCTAAAGCCTTCGCTCATTCTGTCTTGCTTTATAGAAATGTTTTAACAAATAGACAGGCGTACAGCTGTCCAATATTCCTAGCATTAATTCAATACGGAACTCATAACGTGCACTTGGTGATGAAAGCATGAGATGTCACAAAAATGCATGGGTTGTCAAGTGAAATGACTTTACTGCTGCAGATTTTTTTTAATCCTTCAATTAAATCAGCAATTCTGAAAATGTCTATCAGTCCCTCCAGGATTTTCCGATTGCAGAAATTAACGCAAAATCAAGCAAATTCTTGCAATTTTTCAAAATTACCGCAGATTTTCCGCAGCTTTGGGCCTTGACATGTCATGTGACGTCATCACAACGCTCAGTCAGTCAAAGCCTCTTCGATTCATATGCTTCGAACATGAGTACAGCTAAAAGGTCTCATTGACCAACAAACATGACTGCAAAAGACAATTTCGTGCAATTGCGATTTCGACAATTCAAGTAGTTTTCCCACAAAACAAAAAAGCTGCAGCAAAATCAAGCATTTTTGGCCGGAACAAACCCTAAAAAACTCAGCATCAATTGTTTTAGATTTTTGAAGAATAACAATGTAAAATGTAATGTCCAATCTGCTGATATTAGTCTTGCTGAAAGTCATTTTCTTATATGGTCATATTTTATTGTAACAGAACAGGGATTTTATTTTTATTTTTTCAAATTAGTACTCCTGCATTCAGATTTTAAATAACAGCAAACTGAAGACGGATCAATAAAGTCATGTTGATATGAGTCTTAGGATTTAGTCTTCGTATTTAGACTTAGTATAGAGTTTTCCTTGAGAATCCTTTGTGTAAGTGTGACAGCTGTGAAGTCCAAAGCCGAGGATCGAAGTTTAAATGCATCACTCCTTATAATCAGTGTGGAGGGCCAGTTCATTCAGCTGGGACTCTGCTCTCTTTAATCTACTCTCTCACTCTTTCTCTCTAATCCCTCTCTCCCTTTTTGAATGTGAAGTTCATAGATAATGAAATCAGTTCAAGGAAACCTGCAGTTCCCTGCCTAATTTAAACTTGAATTCTATAAGAAGAAAAAAAACCACACTAAGCAAGAACAACTTGGGGGGAAAAACAAAATGCTCTGCAGTGCTATGCTAAAACATCAGCAGGTGATAAGTGGTTTAAGGAAGATAGTTTGATGCTGGAGAGGAATCTAAATTTATCCTACATTCACAGGATCCCTAAGGACGTATTCAAATTCTCATGAAACGTCCATACACCTTGCCTTAATGAGATGGTGTGTCCTGAGCTTGTGATTTATTGCATCGCTTGTAGAGTCCTTGCAGAATTGGTGTCCACATGACAAACCACACATTGGAATTTGCATTTAAACTGACACCTTTTAGCCTTTTAGAGACTGCAAATTGTGCGTGTGTGTGTGTGTGTGTGTGTGTGTGTGCGTAAGAGAAAAAAAAACATCCCCGCAGGAATGGACAACACTACAGGCATTCATAATGTAACATTTCTCAAGCCGGTGTGTGCAACTCCAAATCTAATTCATTACATTAACACCCTGATGATAATAACGATAATTATCTTCTATGAATTATTCATGTAGTTACTCTGCTAAAATCTACAGTCACCATCCACTTTAATAGAAACTTTTGTACACATGCAGTTGTTTCATCAGCCAATCATGTAGCAGCATAAATCAGGCAGGTCAAAAGCTTCAGTTAATGTTCACATCAAACATCAGAATGGGGAAAATGTGATCTCAGTAACTTTGACCGTGGCATGGTTGTTGGTGTCAGACGGGCTGGTTTAAGTATTTTGGAAACTGCTTATCTTCTGGGATTGGGGGAAAAAAAACATCACTTTTTCAATTCTTCAACTGTACAGTTTTGGTGAGCATGTGCCTAGTGAAGCCTCAGATTCCTGATCTTGGTTGACAGAAATGTAATCTTCTAATAATGTGGTCTTCTGCTGTTGTAGCTCATCCACCTCAAGCTTTGATGTGTTGTGCATTCTGAGATGCTTTTCTGCTCACCACGGTTGTAAAGAGTGGTTACTTGAGTTACCATAGCCTTCCTGTCACCTCAAACCAGTCTGGCTTTTCTCCTCTGATCTCTCTCATCAAAAAGGCATGTCCATCTTCAGACACTCACTTGATTTCTTGTTTTTTTTTGTTTTTCATGCCAGTCAAATCTAGACACTTCTATATGAAAATCGCAGGAGATGAGAAGTTTCTGAAATACCCAGACCAGCTCATCTGGCACCCATGGTCAAAGTCACTAAGATCACATTTTCCCCCATTTGAATGTTTGATGTGAACATTAACTGAAGCTCTTGAACTGTATCTACATGATTTTCATACATTGTGCTGCTACTACATGATTGGCTGTTTGGATAATTTCATGACTCAGCAGTATTCCTAAACTAGCCAGTGAGTGTATATTTAACATTTCATTCTATTAGGTATGCTCGTTAATTGTGAAGATGAATATTTTCATTTATCTCTAAAACGAGGCCTGACGCTAACATTAATGCTAATGTGCATAACCATTCCAGTATAATGAGCAGATGGAACAAAATGCCGACATTTGGAACAAATGAGGACATTTTCTGATCCATCTTCTCTGACTTCTCAGACTTAAATTCATGACATCACTAAACGCGAAACGTCTATCAGGCAGCAGATAACAAGATTAACAAGCACACTGGATGTGAGTGAATCCATTACAAATCCATCAAACTCAAGAAGCTCATCCAAATATGAGGAGGATAAGCCTGGAATGCTGCTAGTTTCTCTTGTTATGTCTAACCACAGTCCTTTACTTAAAAAAATAACCTGTAAAGGGGCCAAAGATGTATGACTTTATGTCTGGGGAAAAAAAGGTCCATGCCATGCTATTAATTACAGTATAAAATGACTAAACCACAGCCAGAATCAACTAACTTTGCCTGTAAAGCTTACTGAGGTGGCAACAATTACGTGTCATCTGAGGCAATGACAAATGTTTACTAAAAAAAACTGGTAATAGAAGCACCTTTACTTTTTAATCCTCATCAAGAAATCACACTCCTCTAATTATGCAAATTTAAAAAAAAAAGGTGGTGGTAGTAGCTCAGTAGTGAACAATCAGAATGTTGTGAGTTTTACTCCTAGCACCACCAAGCTGCCACTGCTGAGCCCTTGAGCAAAGCCCTTAACACTCAACTGCTCAGTTGTATAAATGAGATCAAATGTAAGTCACTCTGGATAAGGGCATCTGCCAAATGCTGTAAATGTAAAAGGCCCCCACAGTTATAAGCCCCACCCCCTTGCCCTGGTAAACTCATCTTGAAGGGAGCGACAGCATTTGCATATTGGAACATGATTGGCTGTTGTGTTTTTATGATGTTTAATAATTGTACCACAGTCGATTCCGACTGTTCAGAAGGTGTTGAATAATTTTCTATGACAGTAGCTTTGACAATAGATCCAGGGACTTGTATAGTGAATGCTGCACATAAACAGATTTTAAAAACATGTATAACTGTTTTCTGTGAGGAGATGTTTTATTGAACATTTTTGGAAGGAGTCTCCAGTATCAGCTCTTTGTAACAGCTGAGGTAAATCTAACGGTTTCCACCATGAGAAAGTCTTCAAGGCAGAGCACTTTTCATTTTGTAGTTTCTCTATAACATGACAGGGTACTTAGTGTTAGGACGTTTGCCTCACACCTCCAGAGTTGGTGGTTTGATTTTCGCCGCTGCCCTGTGATTGCGGAGTTTGCATGTTTTACCTGTGCTACGGGGGGTTCCTCCCCCAGTCCAAAGACATGCATGGTAGGATGATTGGAATGTTCGTAGTGTATGAATGGGTGTTTAGCCTATATGATTGTGTCCTGCTCATGGATTGGCACCCTGTCCAGGTGGCACACCCCCCCCTTTGTGCCCCATGCGCCCTGGGATAGACTCGAGGTTCCCTCCCACCCCGTAGGATAAGCGGTATAGAAAATGGATGGATGGATTCTCTATAACGTGACGAGCTGTTTTTTTTTTTTTTGTCTTATTAACTTCAAAAGAGAGATTCTGATGAGACACTGATTGTTTACAGCTGCTATAATGTAAGTGATAACAGAAACTAACTTGTCTCCTGGACATTCCACAAGATTAAAACAACTATAAATGGATAAAAAGTATGATGTGTCATTCTTTAATGACACAAGTAAAAAAAAAAAAAACCTGTTATGGTATAGAGGAAATAAAATGGCTTGGCACATGGTGTTATTAGAAATAATCAACTTCAACAGCTCTGGTTTGTGTTGGGCTGCATAACACCACCCTGTCACTGATTATTTTCCTATAGCATGTCTCCAAGCGTTTTAGACCTTTTATAACACTTGCCTCTCATATGTTTAATACTTACTGAAAAGATTTTATCACAAAAAGAGACTTTACGTAAAATGACTTGAAAAGAAGCAAAAGCTGGGTTTTAGGTAACAAACATTGTGTGTTTTTGCATGTGTGTGTGTGTGTGTGTGTGTGTGTGGAGGGGGGTGGGGTGGTTATTGGGTTATTTTTTTAATATCTTAATGGGGACCAATTGTGACCAAAGTAAAGGAATATCTCTGTTACTTTACTGAGGTTAAGGTTGTGTATGAAATATAGGTCTGTCAATGGAAGGTCCTCACAAGACAAACGTGAGTGTGTTTATGCATGACATGCACTGGTTCTGTGTTGTTGTTTTTTTTAATCTCTATATGCTGGAAATGCAAATAACAAACAGTCAAGCTCCATATGTCAAAATGCAGCATGCCGTAAACACCCCGGAGTAAAATCCACATTTTTCTCTTTAGAGCTTCCATAAAGCACAGAAGCCTTCATATATATATATATATAAAATGTTTTTTTTAATTATTGCAATGGCTATGAGATACCTTTAATGATTGCAGATTGTATAATGAGCTTATAAGCCTTCGCTTTTGATTGTGTCCATTACTGAGAGAAGACAAGAGTCAGCATCGATGCAAAACACAAAGTGTAAGGAATGAACAGCACCACTGAGAGTTGAAGGATTGAGACACATTACTGGTAATGTGTTGTGTTTGATTACAGTAGCTGAAGCCAAGCAAGCAGATCTGCTGTCTAAGGTAACAACAGAAACCCTCTGGTACATGTTCAAATTTAAAATAAATGAGACGTTAATGAGAGATGTTAAACCTTCATATCGTCAT
>JANDJT010000190.1:5814095-5835167 GCA_024331685.1 Stegophilus panzeri | reverse complement strand
GGAACCGTTTTGGTTTAAGGGTTCACAAATTGGCCTGTAAATTATTAATTGTTGCCCACAATTTACAACACTTCAATAAGCAGTTATAACTCATTTATAAACAAACAATAACGTGACCTGACTGATAGTTACTATTAACAGGTTAGTTACTTTCTATCTTGACTAAGGTATTAGCTATAGTGCTGATGTTTAATGAGTTTTATATAAAGGGAAACAGGAGATACACCATAAAGCATGTGCCATGTAAGATGGTGAAACAAGAGGACGAACCTCTTTAGATACAGTTAAACTTGTTTAAACTTGTTTCTTTATCGGAAGTTCGGTAGAAGCGGGGTGTGTAACATAAAATGTGTAAACAGTATTACATTAGCTGTTTGCAAAGTAAAAATGCAAAAAAATTAAAAGTGCAAATAGCAGTGGTGGTGGTACAATGGTTACACACAGGAATCTGCCATGTTTAACATACACATTGAGAAGGCTGGCATCATGATAAATGTCCAAAACAAAAGTAACCTTCCTAGGTCTTGTGACTTCCACCAGTGACATAAGACCTGATAAACTGTATAGAGGGAGCCAACAGATGTGAGCTGAAGAATATTCTCAGCATGTTAAATTAGTTAGAGAAGTTCATTCTATGATTGGCTAACAAGAACAAGCCTTTGCAAGATCTTCTTTCTAAGAAGGATGCATCCTGAAGGATGTACTGACAACCCCATTAGGGTAATCAGCTCCTGAACAGGGAGGACAAAGTTATAGCTGACATAACATCCTACTGAAGATCAGTAGCCTATGTAGATAGATAGATAGATAGATAGATAGATAGATAGATAGATAAATAAATACTTTATTAATTCTGGGAGAGATTTATGAAAGAGTTGTGTTGTTTTCTGTAACTAAAAACTGGGCAGAAGTTGAGAAAGAGGATTTGGAGTTAATCTGGTGGTTTGAAATTTTCCTACTGGAGAACATTTTTAGTTGGAAATGAATCACAAGCCATTCCTAAGCCTCCTGTGTTCTAGCCCTTGGATGTTTTCTCACATCATAGTCTTCGTTTCCGTATTTGACTGAATGTGCTATTCCTACTCATGTGCCAGCAAAAATGTTTGTGAACAGCTAACATATGCTACAGTGATGATGGGAAAGATGACATATGAGAAGGGGCTGTTAGAAGACATTTATATGGACATGATGATGGAAAGCCTTCTGGCCAGTACTGCTTACATAGATGAGCTGAGAGAACAGCTAAATGATGTGCTCCGTAGAACGCATGAAGACAACCAGAAAGGGAGCATGCATGACAGTCAGTATGCTGGGTCAAGTCAACAACTGAACCAATTGGTTCTTAAATGCATGATTTAGGTGTGAGAATTGTTGTAGTTAGTACACACTTGATTCCGGGACAGGAAAAAAAAAATATCTCATTCCCATTACTGTCCCATTACAGAAACAGGTTTGGGAAAGAGATCACGAAACCAAATAAGTAATGATGCCATTGTTCTATTTATCAATCTTTATAACTGCTTATTACTGAACCATAGGACATTTAGAACCTAATTCATTTGCCTTTGTTAGCCCATTTATAAACTCTTCATTAGGTGAACATTAAAAACTCTTTTTAAATACCTTTAATATGCTTTTCGTGTCCTAGTCAGGACATTCAGGGAACACTTGGAGGAATTTTGACCTGAGAACATAATATAAAAAACACACCCTCACACACAAACTAAATTTCACTAGCTCGGTTCTCAAGGGTGAGGTCCCCTATGGTAGAAAAGAAGTCCTCCATTTCCTTCTCCA
Source organism: Stegophilus panzeri (assembly GCA_024331685.1). Classification (NCBI taxonomy): domain Eukaryota; kingdom Metazoa; phylum Chordata; class Actinopteri; order Siluriformes; family Trichomycteridae; genus Stegophilus; species Stegophilus panzeri. Next base: position 5,833,370 of record JANDJT010000190.1, on the reverse strand, counting down.
GGAGTCTGTTCCGCTTCTCAGCATCCTCCCGAGCCTGGTCAGAATTACGTAGTCGAATCTCCATCATTCTTTGCTTTTTTTTCTCCCTAAGGACACTACAGAACAAATAAACAGACTGCAGACTTCGTACAAAAGATGCATTTTCATATCATAACAATTCATTTTCTTATTAGAGTTTATATTCTTGTTACAGTACCTTTCAGTGTCATCATTTCTAGCATGATATATGAGTTACATATACACAGTTATATGCACAGTTCAAACATTTAGCTCTTGTAACAAAAATTGGCTGTTAGTGCAGTTTAACCATAGTAACGGCATGGTATACAAAGCAAACTCTTCAACTAGAGTCAAAGTTATGTCTGATGTGTTTTTCACACTTTCTATGCCTTTATGTTATTTCCTGTTTTTCGGAACATACTTTTTGAAGCCCCGGAACGTAACTTTGGTTTGTTATTAACTGGACAAAATTGTTTTTAAAAGTGACATTTTGCCAAAAATACAACATGGCGATCTTAGCAAACCTTCTAGAGGAACAGCAAAAAAAAAAAAAAAAAAGCCCTCTCTGCTTTCAGTCACAGCAACACAAGACCACATGCAAACCATGTTTTCTTACCAGAGCAAGAAGATAGTGTTGTTTTTGTATCACAAGGTTTATAGCCTTTAAGAACGCCTTTGACAAAAGAAGAATGCATTGAAATCATTCTCATGGCTGGATCGGGAAGCTCTCGCAAAGTCGCGATGGACTTTAACAGAAAACATCGCAAGCACATCAAACACGACACTGCTACCAAACTTATTAACAAATTCAAAAAGGCTGGAAGTGTTGCGGACCAACCAAGAAGTGGACGTCCATGAACATCCACTGACGAAGGCACAACCGACATGGTGCTGGCAAACATAGTCCCCTATATACAGAGACTTGTGGAACACCGTGTAGTATTCCTTTTGAGAGATAGAACCGTAAACTGCCCAAGAAATCCTTGAGGACAGCTTTAAAAGCATTTACAATTTCCACCATGTTATTTGTATATGTGTAGAATGTAGACCCTGGCTTAGGGAAGTGTGCATGTCTTAGTGCTCAGTGCTCGCAGAACTGAAGTGCTCTCATGTGACACTGTATCTCTGTGCACTTACTTCACTGCTCTGCACTCGTGAAAACTTTGTGTACCTTTTCACGCCAGCGTGCACTCATTTGTAATGACCACACTCAGCCTCACACTCTGTATTAAAGATACTGTCTAAACGCCATACGGGTTTATCAGGTTGCTTGTATTGTAGGAAGATTCAGTAGCACAGTCTCGTGATATCCACAGAGCACAGTCTGATTTACTCTGTTAGTCATCGTCAATCATGAAATTCATCCAGATCGCCATCCATGCATCACTAAATGTAATTATACTCCGAACGATAAATATGAACACAAAATTTGGCTTTGCGGAGTCTAAAGCTTTCTGAGCCATCATCAATCTAGGTATCGTATATACAGAGGAAGGATTAACTGCTTCCTTTTGGCGATCACCACCAATTACATCCACTCCGGCCAAATCTATACCTTGGTCCTAACCAAAAAGGAGACTGTAAAGCTGTTAGTCAATGAATGGATCCCCAGTCGGAATTTGAATGGAAATATATTACCGCAGCTAATCATTTCTAAAGCGGTGTATCCTTTCTTCCATCAATTTAATAGATTTTCTAATTGAGAGTGCTGAGAGCACGCGGTTATGTTTTTTTTTTTTTTCCAGTCTAGATTAGCTGTCACAGATAATCTAGTATTGGCATTAACATAATTCCTGCAATCATGCCATTACCACCTAACCACATCGTTCACCAGATTTCCATGATCAATGATCAGTGGTCAATGATAAAAGACCACTTTTTCACCTTAGACAGAAATGTCACTAAAGGCCGAAAGACCCTCGCACTGCCATATTAAGGTTAATCCATTGAAAAACCTGCTTTATAGGTTTAGATTGAAGCCTTGGCCCTACCACTGCCCTCTTGACAAGTGGCCTTGGCTCCCTTGTGAGAAAAAAAATATATAGATTTTAGGAGCTGCTGCATTTGGTCATGCACACAAAAGGATAAAAGACATAATTCTGAGATCTGAAGCAAGGGCATATGTCCACACCTGTTAATGTGTGATAAGCAACGCCAGTTCAAACAGATCTATCAGCACGTAAGGTGTACAAAGAGAGCTCAGGGAGATTTTTTAAAAATGTATCTGGTTAAGTAAATAACAGTAATGAAGCCATATGTCCACTGTAACAATACCAACAAGGCTAATTGACTTGGTAAATTTTGCTTTATCTTCTGCGGTTCTTGTCAAGATGGCTGATGGTTGCTTCCTGGAGCATGCGTCAGATTTTGTTTTCAGTTTTATGTGGCGCGGCATGGCATAATTTGCTTGCATGTTTGTGTGTGTGTGTGCGTCTGTGTGTGCGTCAGTGTGTGTGTGCGTCTGTGTGTGTCTGTGTGTGTGTGTCTGTGTGTGTGTATGTCTGTGTGTGTGTGTGTCTGTGTGTGTGTGTGTCTGTGTGTGTGTGTCTGTGTGTGTGTGTCTGTGTGTGTGTGTCTGTGTGTGTGTGTGTGTGTGTGTTGGTTTATAACAAGCCGAGACGCTGCGTGAAATGATGCTCCATGTCAAACACTGTCTCTCTCACTTTCTTCCACAAGGACGTGTGAAGGCATCAAGTGTGAATCAAAGCCTACATTGTTGCATCCCTCAAACTTCTTGTTCTCGCTTAATGACTGGTTTTATTAGCTATTTTCTGTAAGTGGAGGGAATAATATGTTCTAGGTGCAGGAAACAAAACAAAAACACTCTGAAACCTGGAACCTGTAATGAAAAAGCCATTTGTATGTGTGTGTGTGTGTGTGTGTGTGTGTATACAGTATATGAGTCATATTCATCAGCAACACATGCAATAGATTACTACAACTAGTATGAATTTCTGCTCATTTTAAGCTATGCATTTGACAAATTTGTAAGTTAAAGGTGGATGGGGGGTTTTTATGCAGTCCTCCATGGATGCATTTCCATATTATCAAGGTATGTGATGCAAACTAATATAAAATACAAAAAATAACCAACCATCTGTATTGTATGCAAAGGAAACAAAAACATGTTAGGTTTTGTACAGTATTTGGGTTATAAAACTTGAGCCTGAGAGGTTATTAAGCCTGAGATGTGTGCATTAACTTTTTTATTTTATTTTATTTATTAGTAGGGCTTACCAAGACTTTTTTTTTATTATTTAATTTGAATTGTTAAGCAAAACGTAATATTTGTAGACATCAAATGAGATATAACATTTGCGCGCGACCAAATCCTATTTCTGTCAGATGTCTGCATGAATTCCAAAACACATGCACACTGTAAACCCACAAGTCGTTGCTAAAACATCACCAATTTCCGCGTTGTGTGCACAGATGAATATCTAACCTGTACATTTAAAAAATAAAATCTGTCTCTATATATCTATCAGAAATGCACGCGCTCTCGTGCACCGTTTTACCGACATAAAAACTATCATCATTCTGTTGCCTGTCTGTAGACCAAATATATATGCATGTAAAAGAAAATAAAAAGATGAGATTCATTCCCTTTTCCTTACCATTCACCTCTCGGACAGGTAGTCAGTGCTCTCTCCTCTGTGTCCTGGGCTAGTAGTGTGTTTTGCAGCAGCGCGCGCTCGAAACGGAAAGCGCTTTATCAAGAGATTCGATAACGAATCATTTTGTTTGAACGACTCCTTTTAAGAGAGTCATTCGGGCGAATCGATTCTCAAGCACTAACGAATCGACGTTGGCTCCTTTTTGTTTGTTTGTTTGTTTGTTTGTTTGTTTTCGTTTTAATTTACTCGTCTAACACGTGGCATTTGAACTGTGGTCAAAATGTAAGCAAACACAATACTTCTAACTCATACAGGCTTGCTAAATTGAAACTGATTCATTAGGAAGAATCGAATCAATAATATAAGTCGTTAATGGCAATTATTGCAATCTGATGTAGGAGGAAGCCAAAACTGAGCAGCTGTTTTTAAATGGGAACTGATCTGCCTCACTCTGAGCAATCTGTCTCACAGCTGCATCTTTGCAAGTCATGCTGGTCGAGGATGTTGTCTTGATGCCTACTGTCCTGGTGGCTCTGGGGTACAGCCCAAATCTCATACTACCATAATAAATGGCATGTAATAGGCGTCATGAGTAAGGGATGAAACACTTGGGTGCGTGCCATTTTGTAAAATAATTAAAATATGTGGTGATGTGATGCATTACCCTCCTTGAAGTTGATTACTTACCAATAACAGCATATCCAAAAGAGTTTTATGCCTCTTGTCCCTGCTGGGGGGAAAAAAACAATAGAAACCGTCACAGAAATTCTAATGGTTTCCCTTTCAATTCCAAAACCATTAAAACCATTACCATTACCATTACTGGGCCTTAATAGTATCCACTAGACATAACATGCCACCAATAAAAGATAACAAATACAAATTATCAGTATAGACCCATAGGGACCATTACAGTTTCCATTAAAACCAATACAATTCACATTACAACCATTAAAACCATTACAAATTCTGTGAGGGTTTCTATTGTTTGTTTGTTTGTTTTTTCTTCAGCGGGGATATCACAGCAATTTGCCAATGATTGCAGTTATTTAATCATTAAAGAATGAGACCATATTTTTAAAATCTATTTATAGTTACATTTAATGTTGTGAAATGTCCACACCGCATGGCTTATATTTTAGCTATTCTTATTTTTTTAGCTGTTTTAGCTGTTTCGGAATAATCGGAACTGAGAATTGAACAACGCTGTGGTATAAAATGTGAATAACAAGTATGGAGGGTGCACAAAAGACATATGATGATGCCTGTCTCTGTGAGTCTCCTTCCCACTTCTTGAAAATGCAAAAGTGCCCTTTTCACTGAGGGACCCTGGGAAGTCAGATCTATTGTTCACACCACATTCATGTCATTTTGGAGGTAGCTACACTACAGACCCCAGAGATAATATACTGCCTTTAAAAAGGACTTCTGAACAGTCTACAAGTGACAAAATCCAAATCAAAGGCTTGTTTTAGCCTCACTTCTTTCTCATTTGAACATAAAAAGAAAGACAAAAACAAACATAATTTATCATGTTACGAAGAAAGTGGAAAGCACAGAGCTATCTGTATTGAAGACTCTTCAGTCCACTTCACCATATCAACGATTATATGTTTTTCTTTGTTAAATAACAACCCTTTTTAAAAACCCATTTATTATTTCTATTAGATTATGTAGTGCATCTGCCATACAAGCCCCTGTTAATGTGCTGAGAAATCCTAACTATTAGAACAACCACATTAATAGAAACCTGTCGTTAGAATTATAGCTGGCGATACTATCAGAGCTGCTGTTATTAAAAATAATAATAATCAACACCTTCTGACTAATCAGAATTGAGAATTCAACAGCACTGTGATATAAAATGTGGATAACAAATATAAGTGAAGTTTGGAGGGTGCATAAAAGAAGCATGACGATGCCTGTCTCGGTGGGCCCCCTTCCCACTTTTTGAAAATGCAAAAGTGCCCCTTTCACCGACTGACCCTGGCAAGCTCTACTGTTCCCACCACATTTGTGTCATTTTGGACATAGCCACACTACAGACCCCAGAGCTAATCTACTGCCTTTAAAAATGACTCTCCGAGATCAGATCAGTCTGCAAGTCACAAAATCAAAAGGCTTAAGATTGACATGTGAAAGGCCTTTGTCTATAACTGGGCCTCTGGAGGAGCAAATTTTACCCCAATCACTGTGAGGAAGTTAAATCGGGCATAAAATCAACCTTATGGGCATACTTTATAGTCATAAAGAGCAAAGTGCACATGGCTTTGAATATATGAATATATTTGAATATACACTCAATGCCTGTCTCAAAACCAATCATGGCTTACATTGGACCCAATTCAAAATTGTAACTTTGTAACAACTATAGAAATCAAGACAGGAAATTATCTACTTGCTCAAGGTCAAACTCCTGTTCATTTGGATTAAAAAAGACCAGAAGCAGGGTTTAACTGTTCCTTTAAGCACTTGGTTTACTTAATGTTATGCGATTACTGAATATCATGCAGCCATACAGACCTTTAAATGATGGTCCATTTTTCACTTATGAACAAATCAAACTATAGAAGCTTTTCTTAAAACTTGAGATACAGTAGCAAGTCTTAAACCGATACTGAAAACAGGGGTTTTTCAGTATAGTTTAAATCTGCAAAATAAATAAATAAATAAATAAATAAACTTTCATTTGGTCCATTTGGACTCCTTTAATTTCACATAGTAGCTGTTAGAAATCAACTTTAAACCAGATGTTTTATATCTCCATATATTTTAACAAATTGAAGCCATGCTGATTTGAGGTCTTAATCTTCAAAAGCACTTGTAAGTATAATATTTAGTCATTCCACAGATATCTTAAATCCTGTGGAAATCCTGGTTTCTGTCACAGTGAAGGAAGCATTCTCCAAGAACCCAATGTATTTCCAAACCACTGTATTAAATAATGTCACATAAGTTGTGATTTACAGCAAATATAACTGTATTATTCGGTGAAGACTGTGTAATGGCCATATGCTAACCTCTTCAAATAGGCTATCATTTTTTTGTCTAACTGTCCACAGTATTAAATCTGATATAGCGCCTTAGTGTATAATACAACTAGTTTAAATTTGAACACATAGTACACAAATAGAATTTCACATAGGATTAATCTAAATTATATTTGTTTATTTTTTGGAAGGAGTATCAAACTGCTACTGCCTGTCTACAACGAGCTGACTTAACACCAGGAAGTGTAGCACATACAACAAATCATATGTAGTGTATTCATATTAATATTCATTTAAATATCCCGTCAACACATCTTCATTATTAGCTGCTTACTGTTATCTATAGCTTCTGTGCTGAATTTACCATCAACTGCAAAAGTGACATCAAGTTTCCTAATCAGAGTACCAATCAAAATTTGCAAACAGCTAACGTAGGCTGCCCTTTTACCCACCAAAATGACAAGGACCTGCTCATGTGGCCTCTATGAGAAAAACTGCATCTAGTTAAAATTGTTACAATCTCATATACACTATTGTAGTAGTTTCACCATATGTTTTTTGTTGTTTGTGTTGTTGGTAAAGTGGTAAATATGAGTAAATATGGTAAATATTAACTAAAATTGAGATAATCATGACCTACACATAGTAGTATAAAAAATTTGGCAAGCTGTATTTATAAAATTAACATGTAAACACATGTATAATAGAAACAAAAGGTTTTTTTTAAAGTCACAAATAGAAAAATATGATTTTGTCAAGCATCACTGCTAAACTCACAACTCTAACCACGCGATACACTGAAAAAAAAAGTAATATGTGGTCGTTTAGATTCATGAAAAAATATTACATATGGTTTACATAAAAATATTGTTTCTCATCAAAACATGATTTAAATGTGATTTGCTTACGCTAAACTTAATTTAAGCAAGTTTCTAACTAGTTAGATTGAATTATGTAAAGTGAGCGTGATCAATTCACATAGTATTAACATAAATCAATTACATTATGAAATCTTGTGGGGATGTTGACCTTGACAGGTACTATAGCTATAGTAATTAAATTGACATGATAAAAATGTGTGTGGTAGAATAGCGCAGCAGTCGCAGAATGCCGGTAACCTTGGTTCGACCTTCAGCTCAGGTTAAGTTTGGAGTTTGATTTTATTCAGGCCATTGAAAATACATGATCAAATCATGTTGGATGTACGAAAACAAATGATGTTAATGTAACTCTATTCAATCACGTGGAACCGATGTACGCATTTGAATTAAGTAAATTCAACGAGTTTTTTTTTTTCAGTTTAGTGTACACTTAAATAAGAATACAGTAAAACTCATTTGAATCTATTTTATTAAACCAGATGCAATACTGTATGTGTCGTTTTGTCATGCTCTGCTGATCAGTGTAGCCTTTTAAACTAGCTAGAAGGGAGAAATAAAAGTGGAGTTGACCTAAATCTTACCTGATTCTGCTGCTGTCGAAGAACACTCTGACGTTAGAAATATGCACAAAATGCATCAACACAACACACAACATTCATGATTCATGTAAAAACAAAAGCATTGTGGAAGTTCCAGTCTGTTTTTGCTGCATACTTTTCTAGCACTAGCACTTTTTTTTAAACCAATTGTTTATGTTGCTATGGATATGGTGCTGTCAATCATTATGCAGGCTGATATATCCATCACTGTTCTGATCAGGCAGAAAACAAAATTTTTTAAAAAGCTTTTAGTTATAATTAAATTATATATATAGTAAATGACCACATTAATAGAAACACTTTACACCTGCTCGGTCATGAGATTATCCATTCAGTCAATCATGTGGCAGCAGCTAATTTCATATAATCATGCATATACAGACCAAAGGCTTTAGCTAATGTTCACATCAAACATCAGAATGGGGATCAGAAAGGCTATGATAACTCAAATAACTACTCTTTAAAACCATGGTGAGCAGAAAAGCATCACACAATGCACAACATAACAAACTTTGAGGTAGATGGGCGACAAGAGCAAAAGAACAGGTCAGTTTCCACTCCTGTTAGGAACATGAATCTGTGGCTACAGGCTCACTGAAATTGGAAGATTGGAAAAACATTACCTGGTCTTTGTCATTTAACACAACTGCTTTGCCAGGGGCTTCATTTAATTCATTCAAGGATTTAAAAAAATATATAATTCTTCCTTAGTGTCATCTATTTCTTCCACTTAAAGATTTTTGGCAGTTAATTTTCATTTTAATTTCCAGCTTTTCCATTTTAGTTACAGTTGGAATGAAACATGACTTTCCGAGACAAAAGAGACTAATCTGTTTAATGGTTTGTGTAACTTTGTATAACTTTTATCACTGGACATGTCATGAAATCTGACATTATGTTTAAATAGATTAATTTTCACAAATCCCTTTGTACCTTTCTAGATGCAGAGCTGGCAAAAATTATAATCCTCCTGTCACATTACTGTCTTTTGTTAAATCTAGAACTAATAAGGGTTCTTTGGTTTGTTCCTTTGGGGATACAATATGTAACACCCTACAACAACATTTCCCTACAAGCATTCTACAAGTCAGATCCCTTTATGATACAAATTGACCTTAACTATCAAAAGAACCCTCGAAGAAACTTTGAAGCATACGATTTGTTGACCAAGTCTTACTGAATAAAGCCCTGCTATGTTTTCCAGCAGAATTTCCTTAATTTATTGAGCTGACCTGTGTATTTAAGTGAAAAGTCTATTCTTCAAGTGAAACAAGTGCCCCTATAATTGACATTTCCTGTCCTTGTGCTTTGTCCCATTGATTCACTGGTTTCAGCAAAATTGGCAACAGCCACTGGACTGCTCCTTTTCTCCATTAGGACATGTAATTGTTTCATCCGTTCTCAATTTGCGTAACAGATGAGAAAGTCACAGAGATCTGACATAACAGGGTTAAAGACAGATTTGGCAATCCTGGAACTGGTGCTTTAGTGGCTTACTGACTGTTAGTTTAAGGCCTAGGGTATCCAACAAAAAACTGCACAGCTTTCAAAATATTGAGACTCCATCTGAATGGAGGAGAAATAATTCAGCTGGGAATGGGCTTTAATGTTAAAGCACATGAAAATAAAGCTCAATTTGATTATTCATCTTATTTGCTGTTAACAAATGGCTTAAAGCTGATTATATTTTACCTTTTGGAAGCCAAGAACAACAGCACCAACAAGGGTTATAAGTTATAAGTAGAAGTGAGGGCTGATTTTTTTTTCTAGCCGACAGTAGCTACATGCAGTGTATCATTGACAGCCAAATCAAATGATTACACTGTGTGAATCCACCCTGTAGATCAGGGCTAATTTATTTAAGTGTGCTTTGTTGGCATATCCTTAACACATCATTGGCAATTCAGTAGCATATAATAAACATGAACATGGTAGTGTCTGATTTTGTAAAATGCCTGTAAATAGATTAAGCAAACTTTGTCCAATCAGTGTACAGATTACACAAAGGGCTGTTTTCTGTTTACTGTGCTTGCTTTTCAAAATGGACATGGCATGATTACTTGATTAATTGAGCTTGAAACACTTGATGAATACTGTTGTCTATCAATCTTTCAGTTCAACCATACTGGTATCATAATAGTACTGCTGAATTTTGGAACTGTCATAGAATTTCTTTTAGCCCTCAGAGTCAATATTGTGACCAGTCATTACTAGTTTTAAGGCTGACGAAATGAAGCACAACATTTTCTCATTTATTTAGGTTCTATTCCAACCCATTGAACAACAACCCTTTCAACCCTTACAATAGCAGTGATAGCTCTAATTGCTAGCTGTTTTGAAACTCAAACTCCCTGAAAAACCATTCCTCCAAAGCACACGATCATCTGAATGCTAATGGAAGCGAAGGAGCTTTCTGAACTAAGAAACAGCATGACTGACAGACAGGCAGGCAGAGACACTGCTTTGCTCTTTGAAATGGCATTCAAAATATACCAAATTCACTAAAACATAGAAAAATATGTATACCCCTGTTAGGTGGCCGTGAAATATGCCATCGTTAGCTGTAGCATTTTTTCAGCAGCCTCTTATTAAAGGCTTTAAATAGTTGCTTCAAGTTAGCTATTATTATATTTTATAGCGGTTTATTTGAATTTGACCTTGTGACTGACTGCTCAGTTCCCACTGCTGAGAAAGGGCTTCTTTCCACATGATGGAAACTTGGGAAACGGGTCCCTCAGGAATCACTACGATTCTCGGATCAACTTGCTATCCGGGACGTTTTTTTTTATTTCTCCAGAAAGACAAAGGTATTGGGTCTTAATAAAGTGTCACATTAGGTAAGGGATTCAATATTCAGAATGATTGTGCTGTCAAGACAGATGCAACTTCATCATTCATCTCCTACTTTCTATTAGAAGCCTTGAAAGCAAGATCACCTTGATGATCTCTGTTAAATGGTGAAATTATCTAAGTTTTCATGAGAAGGTATAAGAATAGTTCATTTTGTAGACTGGCTTTACTACAAATCCCTATATTCACAGCTTAAATTGCAGCCCAAGATAAATATCTAACTGCTCTTCTAACCTCAATCCTGGATTTAAACTTAAGAGAGAAGCATGAAATGACACTGATTCTCAAAATGACCCTTGTTCACCTTGTAAATAAATGCAGGGAACGTCATGAGAGAAGATTAGATAACTTTGCATTGCTTTGCATCTGTAGCCTGATAGATTTTTTTTGTTTGCATGAGTGCTCATATTAATCTATAATTTTATGTTCTGGGGTTTCTAAATGAGTGAATCATCATCATCATCATACACATTTTATTATTTCAACTGTCTGTCTTGCTTATAACACAGTCTGCTCTTAGTCTTCTCTAATGTTTTCACCAGTTATCACCCGTTCTTTTATACCTTTGCTAAAAGAACACAATCTTTTTTTCTCTCTCTCTAAGAAACAGTGAATTCTTTATCTCATAATCATAATTTATTATAATTGCATTTGCTACAACTCACTTGTGGTAAAGATTGTGTTGCACAGCTAGGTATGAGATGAAAATAAATGTGGAAAAAGCTTCAGCTATCAGGGTGAAACACATAATATTGACCACAGACTAAACAACAGGATATCTGTTCTGCCCTTTCTCTAAATGTGGTAGCAGCCATCCATAAAAGGTTCCATCTAAAATTGCTTCTGACAATTCTCAGCCAAACAAGAGATTATGACCTAAGTGACACGACTCACCCGCTGTATATTCCAATTTCACAGACTCAAATTGTCCCAGGGTATATCATTTCTTGGCTCTTCAGCCAGTCATTTTCCACAAATTCTGCTATTTCTGTGTAAGAAATAAAGCACTTGGGGGTGTGCTGTTATAGGAAAATAATTAATGACAGGGCAGTGTGATATGGCTTGATGTAGAGCAGCATTACTATTACCAACTTGAAGTTGATTCTCTTCCTATAACAGCATGTATTGAAGTGCTTCCTCTTACTCTGCAGCTTTTTGAAAGTTTTAATTTATTAAAGAATGACACTATAGAAACTATAATAGATTATAGAACAACAATCATCAAAATCTGTCATATTAAAAAGCTCCAAATACCATGAATAGACAGTTGGAATTTGTAGTTTCCAAGTTTTACATTTTATCATTGATATGTTAACATATATTAGAAACTATTAGGTTTTAAATCCAATTGAAACTCTTCAAGAGGCTAAATAAGTAAATAAGTGACTATAGATGTCATTAACGGACAAGGGATTGGATGCAAATGTAGGTTTACTGGCCAAACAGACAAATCCAAAAGGCAGAGACAAAGTGAAAGTCAAAAAGGGGTCAGGTGATCAGTTAATTGATAGGTCTAAGCCAAGTGAACTCAAAAACTTAAACACATAATTCTCAAAGTGGGGTCCTGGGATCCCCAGGACATTCCCAGTAAAACATAACCATGGGGTCTGTGTGTTTTTTATTTTATTAAATTTTAGTATTATTTTAATTATTTTGCTGCACCAGATGAAATCCACTATTTAAAAAGTTGTATTTATTATCGAAGCTTATATTTATTATTGTGTTTGACTGGTCAGTTTATTTCAATCCAAACTTCAATAATTTAAAAAACAAGTCAGCCTGTAAATAATGTCAACTCGGACCTAATGTGTTCTTTCAGTGGAAACTTCAGAAGTAAATAGCTTTATGGCTCCAATAAATACCCAGAATGTTATTGTACACATTTGAATAATGTAAGCCTAATATTTAAATAGATTATTAAATAAAGCTGTACTGAGGGGGTTCCTGGAATATTTTAGTTTTCAAAACTATATATAAGAGAAAAGGTCAACATTTCACCAGTTAAGGGTTTCATGAGTGGGATTGATAACCTACTTCGTTTAGTAGCCAATCCAAAAGTATCTTTTCATGTTTATGAACCACACATAGGCCCTCACCTACCATGAATTAGTGGCTTTTGGGTAATGGGGGAGGTTAAGCGAGAAAATTGTGTAAAAATGAATTACACCTTGTAACTAATTGCAACTTAATAACACCAAATGAGCCTTTCTTTACTACATACAAACCAATCAGTACTCCTGTATTTTTCAAGAATTTTGGCTAGTGCATAAAAGATATTACTGAATCAGAGGAAATTATAGAGTTGATTCTTTCTGTGACTCACTCTTGTGCTGATCTCACTTTGGTTCAATCAGTATAGTAATGGCGAGTATGACTTGTTGCCTGGAGAATGAAAATGTCACATTGGGCCAGGAACCAAAGGAAGAGAAGGAAGCGTGTGACAGAATGATCGTTTGGAAAGGGACGGGTCTGGTTCCAACACCCAACTGTTATTCACCAGCAGAAATCAATGCAACACTAATGAAGAGTTTGAGCTGACAGTTGGCACTGTGGCACCTTCTTCCCACACAGCACAGCACACACACACACACACACACACACACACAAGCACACAAGCACAAAGCGCACCAGGCATCAATGCACTATTTATAACACAGAAGGAAGGAAGCCCACTGAAAGCACATCACTTCAGTTAAATCAGAAGGGAACAAAACAGTGATTTTCCAACTGAAGGTTGGTACTCAGGGAGGAGTTAGAACTCATAAAAGCATCAACCTGCCATTTGTATCTAGTGTGCCATTCTAATTTAAGCACAGGGACTTTGCAGAGCTCAGCATTCAGGTCACCAACCCACTTGCTAGTAATAAACATGTCTTGACAAGAGCAAGCTGGCTGCCTTCAAAGCCCTCTGGTCACAACATTGGAGATGTCACACACGATGAAAGTGGAAATGGTTTTTGCTGTCTCTCTATGATTATTTGCACTGCTAATAGTATTATGTCAGTAAAATTACGAACTATGAGATGGACTGGCCTGGAGGGGATTTATAATTAAGAGATTATACATATTGGTGCAGGTTAGAAAGTATAATTTAAGTATTTTAATCTTATTCACATCTGTCGATTTTCACATAAGCTTAATTCAGGGCTGTATAGAAGTGTCACGAATCCCATTAGCTCACGCTGCATTTTCCAGCATGGCAAGCGATACAGGTGCCTATATTTTGACGTGGAAATATTTGACGATGTGGAAAATGGATTGATGTATGGATCTATTAAGTGAGTAGTCACGGGTGTGCCATGGGACAGTAAGACTTGAGTTGGATTAGTAAAAAAAAAAAATCCTATTTTGCCCTTTAAATGAAGGTTAGCAGCGTGGTATAAAAAGCTGAAAATTTTATTTGTAGCCTTTGTATAGCTGTATAGCTTACTGATGTGTAATTTGACAGTTATAGTGATATCCTGAATCAGTTTTAACGATAGTAAAGATGACTAGTCGACTACTTTTCTTGTACGTTTCTTGTACTTTTCTACTGTTCTTACTTTTCTACTGTTCTGCTTACTTTCACAAAAGCAGCAGAAGAGGATATAATCATTAGGCATCTTTATACTGGATGCATCTCAAAAGCATAAATGACTGTCCTGGTCTACACTTGGAGGTCCCCATTTATCACTGGAAACGAGCCGCAAAAGAATAACTAAGATACTGATGTTATGACTGCACGAAAGTGCACGGACAGGTTGTGTAAACAACAGAGACACCAGTTTGGATGTTTTAAAAACGTAATCTTTTAAGGTGCTCAAATGTTTTAAAAGCACATGCCTTAGACCTTTAGTTCCATTACAATTATTTGGAGATTATATGGATGATTTTATGTTATTCATATTACAGGTCTTGTGCAGCTGCTGATGTGAGATTGGTTTTGGTGAAGGAGGATATTTAGTTTGGGACACATCCAAAGGCAACACTTGAACTCTGTCTGACACACTGTAATATTTGAGGATTTTCGTAAACCCTGTTCCGTATTCCTGGAATGAACTTCTGAGAACCTTGAAATGGGGTTCTCTCCTTACACTGGGACATTAATCATGATTCTGGTTGTTTGTCTAATGTATTTCTTTCTGTTTTTCATATTATATAAATTAATTATTTTTATTTTTAAATGCATACATTACTGTATGAGATAGCAGAGTCTGTGTACATCCAACTTGAAACCTGTTATTCCCCACAACTGGATAGTGTATCGCCCAAGAGTTTGACTGAAGCCCTGTAATCTGCTAACAAACTCAGGGGACCTCCACTGAGTTTTGGGTTGAGCTCAAGGTCAAAATAGTCAGGTCAGATAAATGTGATGCATGTAATAAATGCTACTCTTAAGAATGTTATAATAACATTGTATGTAAAACGAACCCATGGTTAAAACACTCCATTATCTAAAATTCTTCTTCTTCTTCTTTTTTTTTTAATTTGATGACCAGTTCAGATTTGTAGCAGTCAGCTCACATTATTTTCTGCACTGTTTTATTTTAGTGAACAGCTGTGCACTGGCTCTGAAATGAAGCAACACATTTGCATCTCTTCAGTTACGCTCCACTAAATACAATAATGGCAATAACGACTGTGAAAAATGTTCTACACCTATTTTCAGTGAGTCATTTTTTCATTTCGATTTTTTATTTCTCTCGTGAGGCATGCAGACTAATTATAATTGGCAACAAGGTATTCTGTAGGTCAAACAGTTTTTAGTCAAAAAGTGAAAGAAAATATACTGGGAAAGCTATGCTGACAAAATATACTATTAAATGCTAATTGTAATTTGTCTATACATCCATACATCCATTCACCCATCCATCCATCCAGCTGCCATAATTCATCAATCTATCCACTCACTTATCCAGCAGCAAGCCAGCCAACCATCCACTTATAAATTAGTCCATCATCCATTCATCCTCTATGCATCCAGCGATCCAACCATCATCTATCTATCCATCTATCAGACACTGATCCATCCACATTTCCACCCATTCCTCCATTCCTCCATCCATCCATCCATCCATTCATTAATAAATGAATCCATACATCCAGCTAAATCACACATATCAATGCAGACATATACCATCATTCAACTTTCCATCCATTCATCCATCCATCTTTTCTGCTGGTTCAGAATTCATTGCATTTCAAGAACTTCTTTTTTCCCCTTTGGTACATATTTGCAGCTTTTTTTTCCCTACTGTCTGCTGCAGTCCTCACATGAGTAGGCACAGGGATGGATGTGACAGAGCAAGTCCTCCTACTGATTTGTGTTTCAGCCTGAAGCAGCAGGTGCCATTTGAATACCCGGTGGGATACTGAAACCTGGAAGAACTCAATAATATGCCACACATTAAAATAGTCACACCACAGGACAATGTAGATCTTTATAGCTATATAATTTTCACATTTCCAAATAATTTCATCATGGTTTTGGACAGGTCGTCAGTGAAACTACAGTATTTTGCTTCCCAAACCCTGCTTGGAATATGTTGGAAAAATGCTGACAAAACATACTATAAAAGTGTTATAAATTCTGTCTATTCATCCCTCCCTTCATCAAAAGATAGCCTCCATTAATCATCACAAATATTATCATTCAACCATCCATCTGCCCATGCATCCATCTATCCAACCATAATCTGTCTATCTATCCATACTTACATGCATCCATCCACCATCCATCCATTCATTAATCCATCCATCCATATACATTAACTCATCTATCTACCACCACTATCATCATCATCATCATACATTAATTAATTAATTAATCAATTAATTAATCAATCCATAGATCCATCCATCTACCCATCCATCCATTAATTTATCCAGCCAGCCAGGCATCACATATCCGTCCATCCATCCATGAATTCATCCATATATTCCTATAACTATAATCATCATTATCATCATCATCATGAAGAAGAAAAAGAAGCCTTTATTTCTCACACATACATTACAGTACAGTGAAATACTTTTCTTCACATATCCTAGCTTGTTAGGAACTTGGAGTCAGAGAGCAAGGTCAGCCATGATCCGGCACTCCTGGAGTAGATAGGGGTAAGGGCCTTGCTCAAGGGCCTAATGGTGGCAGCTTGGCAATGCTCATCATCATCATCATCATCCATCCATCAATTCATTCATTAATTCATTTTTCAGATCCAAAGTGGCACAATACAATCTAACATATATCAGTATGTATAGCGTACAGAAGATTTATAAAACAGAAAATAAGGAAGGTCAGGAGATCAATGTTTCTCTCTGACTCACACTGTCCCATTACAGCAGGCTGAAGGTTAAACATTTGACTTTGAACACTGAACAGAAGAAACAGTGTTGACAGCCATGCTGTTTTCTATATAAAAATTTATAGAGCATACTACACACACACACACACACACACACACACACACACACACACATACATTCTGTGTGCACTTTGCCTTTGATTACCTGTCGATTTAAAAAATAATGTCACATGTAATATTAATCATGTCATCACATGTAATATTAATCATGTAATCATTAATCATGGGGCGGCTGTGGCTCAGGTGGAAAAGCGGGTTGTCCACTAATCGTAGGGTTGGCGGTTCAATTCCCGGCCCACATGACTCCACATGCCGAAGTGTCCTTGGGCAAGACACTGAACCCCAAGTTGCTCCCGATGGCAAGCTAACACTCAGTGTGTGAGTGTGTGTGTGAATGGGTGAATGAGACACAATATAAAGCGCTTTGGAACCGCTAAGGTTAAAAAAATACTATATAAGTACAGACCATTTACCATTTACCATGTCAAACATTTGAAAATAAATAAATCGTGTAAAAGTATCCAGTGAAAATGTGAACAAAAAAAATCACACGACAATCAATGAATTCATCATGTATCAAATAAATTCACATAGAAAAAGAAAAATACATGCACTACATTTGACATGTCTACATGTAAAATAATGTGAAACATAACATGTGAAGTGTCTAAACACCATATAAGTAAATGTTACATGTGAATCATGTGAAGCTCATGAATTTTCTGTAAGAGAAAGCAAACAAAACAGAAAACAAGTGAAAACAAATTTTTTTTTTTTTTTTAATGATGTGTCCTTTTAATAAACCACAGCTGGTGCATTCATCTTAAGAGACTTTAAAAAAAGCAAAACAATTACAAACAATATAATAACAACACTAAAACTTTAATTTCGAGCACACTCCTTTGATGAAACCCATCTGGAAGTTCATTCTGCCAGCAGTCTTTCTGCCTAAATCTCCATTTACTCCAGCTAGAACGACATCTGCCCATCTGGTACTTACACAATTGCACAAGCTGTGCCGAGTTATTTGGGGTGACAGACAGAAATCATCAGCTTTTGCTACCGAGGTTAAACAGATTTTTTACTATCAGGACTTAGGGCCACTTCTGGACATCTAGTTCCTTCGCTCCTGCCCACTTCAGCATTGCTCTGTCAGTGTACTCCAGATCACTGACTGGCTGAAAGCCAAACTCCTTCCTGGTTTTTTTAATCATTTCTTCCATTTGTGTTCAATTTCCCATCAGCCCTTTACACCTGGATAGTTCTGAATAGCTTCTTTCTCTCTCTCTCTCTTGCTCTTATTCGTATGTCTCTCTTCTCTGTTCTCTCTCTCCCTTCTCTGTCTCGTCCTCTCTATTGTTTCTCTCATGTATCTGTCTCACTCTTCTCTCTGTTCTGTCTCTCTCTCTCTCTCTCTGTTTATGTTTAACTCATTTAATCCCAAATTTGGGATTAAAATGAATTGTATTCCCTGTGGTATAAACTGTATGCACTGTATGTTCACAATTCGCAAAAGTTGCTTCAGGCATAACAAAGTCATAAGTCAACAGTAAAGAATGTCATGTTGTACATTTTATTCAATTTATGTTGTGGGAAAAAAAACATCTGCAAAAAAGTTAGTTCTTGTTCTCATTTCTTTGTGTTGTTCCCTCACTGGCCTTTCTTTTTTTCTCTCTCTCTCTTAAAGTTAATAAGACAGAAATTCGTCTTGTCTTGTTACCAAGGAAATGAAAAGCTCAAAAGTCTTCTGTCCTGAAAACATTTCCTGTGGTGATGAGCTTAAAGTTACAGCTTTAAATGTCTTCTTACAGAAAACTTCACCATATCAAAGATTATACTTTTTTTTTGGTCTCATGGATATCAAACAATTGCAAACAAAACACAGGTTTATATATAAAAAAAAATCATCTTTGTTACCTATAGGTGTGCAACAATTATTGGCACCCTTTTAGTCAATACTTTGTGCTACCTCCCTTTGCCAAGATAACAGCTCT
>JANDJT010000190.1:5801339-5813788 GCA_024331685.1 Stegophilus panzeri | reverse complement strand
CCTATGTGTTACCTCATATTTATACCCCTGTGAAACAGGAAGTCATGGTTGAACAATTTCCTGTTTCTAGTCACCCACATGTACTAAAAAATGTTAAATATCAATGGGAATATACTTAAAATATATTTTTCTCATATGAATTCATAGGGGTGCCAATAACTGTTGCACACCTATATTTAACAAATATATATTTTTTGGATAAAAAATATGTTGTGATATGTTGTGATAAAAAATATCCTGTGTTGTATTTGCAGTTGTTTGATATCCATGAGAGCTGAGTATTTTTGTGAATTTTTTAAACAAATGATCAAAAGGTTAAACAATAAAGACAATTCTAGTAGAGGGCACTATACCTACATACCTATAGAGCTCTGATGCAGATGTCATTTTTCTCAGGGACACACCTCATGTAAACTATTTTGGTCATGTGACCAATTACACCATTCACATTAAAAATCATCAAAATTACAGTCACATATTTGAATATAAGGTACTTTAATATATTTGGTTTGAATTCGCATATTGATAACTGAGCTCCTGAAAATTGTGAAAATATTTTTTAAAAAGAACGAGAAAATCTGTCACACTATTTTCACATAGTTGTGAGGCAAGTTCAGATTGTGAAATTTTAGTTTGTTATTTTCAAGGAAAACAGTGGGTGGATCATTATGGGGTTAGATTTGGGCCAAAAGTATTGAACGTAACTTTTCAAGACATGAACAAAAATATACAAAGGGAAAGAAGAAAAACACTACACTAAAACTGAAAACAGTGAAACCTGCCCACACGTAAGGTTTGTACCAGAATGGCAAACGTTAACATACTTAGCGTAAACGAAAGTTTGAAAGCGTTAATGAAAACTCTGGCAACGCATTCATAAACCATGATTAGCAAAAACAAAGGCTAGAAAACTTTTAACAAAGAATGCTGTTTATTTGAAGACCATGTTACATGTTTGCCACTGAGTTCACTGTTTTCAGTTTCAGAGTGTTTTTTTCTTTCTCTTTGTATATTTTTGTTCGTTTCTTGAAAAGTTATGTACAATACTTTTAGCACAAATTTAATTCCATAGATCAACCTGGATCCAACTGAATCAAAAATAAAGTATGTCTAATCACAAATCATGCTTGAGGTGAAATGTCTGTAAGCATGTTTCTGAATATTAATGGTGTGGTCCAAATGACATTCTATAATTAATTCCTGCTCAGACTTTGAAAGAAGAACATTCAGGGCAGACGTTTGTATTACAATTATTACTAAATGAATTCCCTTTCTGAAGAGTTACTAATGGGACCAGCTGACAGACCCAAAATTATATGCCACATAATTACGCTAGATAGAAAAATGCTGGTGGCAGTTGTGAATTAGGTTAACCTTTACATGAAGCTCAAGATTCAGTGAGTCATAAAAACAGTGTCTAATTTGTCTAATAGTAATTTGTCATTTTAATTTTTTGTGAGGAGGCTTTTATTTTTTAACACTTATGTAAAGAGTATCCAGTGTCAGCAGTGTGTGACAGTCTGTAAATTTTCCTTTGTGCTTTGCGGTTTCTTGGTAACATGACAAGTTGTGTTGGGGTTTTTTTCTGTGAGGGAAAAAAGAGGCTGGTGTGAGAACGACTGTTTATAGCTGCTGTAATGTAAGTGATAATAGGAAATTTGTTTCATAGGCATTCCACAACATTAACTGTAACTATAAAAGGATAAAAAGTATGATGTTCTTTAATAAAACATTTTTTTTTTATCACAGTTAAAACTATAAAACATGTATAATCATTGGTATGGTGAAGTTTTCTTTAAGGAGACATTTATGGACATTTTTGGAAGGAGTCTCCAGTGTCAGTGTTTTGTTACAGTCAAGAGGTTTCAAAAATGTTTAATGTACAGTACGGTTTTATTTATTTTTTTACACTGTTTTATATGCAAGGGAAAAGCAAAAACTAGATAAAATCGAGTTCCCTTTTGGGTCTGGTTCCTCTCAAGGTTTTTTCCTCATGTCGTCTCAGGGAGGTTTTCCTCACCACCGTCGACTCTGGGATAAATATATAAAATTTTTAATTGATGTGTTTCTGTAAAGCTGCTTTCTGACAAAGTCCATTATTAAAAGCACTATACAAATAAAACTGAATTTAATTGATTTGAATAGGAGACTGTCGCTAATTTTGGAGGACCATGTACTGTAGTCACAAGCTGTTAAGCATGCAGATAGGTCCAAGGTGTACGTGAGGTCAGAACTGAATGAGGTGAGAAGAAGAAAGGCAAAGAAAGCTACAAATGGAAAGTCTTGGCCTGCGTGCCCTCATGCACAAGAAGATAGTAATGTGAGTTTCACTGCCCCTGGTGGTTAGGAAGGGTGAAATAAAACAAGTAGTTTCAGTAGTAGTATTTATTACTGAATTACTACTGATTATTACCAATCACTACTACTGAAACACGTAGTTTCAGCAGTAGTGATTGGTAATTTTTTTCAGCTCATGATGCTTTCAGTATTTCAAAACCATTGTCTGAAAGCAAAGCACAACCTAGAGAACAACACAGAAGTGCTTTAATAGGATACAACGTAAAGAAGATGAAAGACAAGCATAGCGCTAGCTCTTTCTCTCTCTCTCTCTATGTTCATATGTATTTATTTATTGCATCCTTTCTGGTTTCGCTCAGAGCCACTTAAGCAGTGAAAGTAATGCGTTTGTGAAAACTGAGCATTCTTGATGCACTTGTACCGATCGTTCTCTGCACTGAGCCTGAGACCACCACATAAGGAGGCAATTGAATCAGGATCCTTTACCATACTGCAAATGACATTTTAATGGAGAAGCAAAATCGTATTATTATCCAACAGACAATGTGCTGAAAGTAGTCGACTATGACAGCAATGTTTCATAGATGTACTGGCACTGGTTTAGACATTTAAAATAGAACAGAAGATGATGCATTTTTCCTCTTATGAATCCTACAAGGACAAAGAAGGCAGACCTGAGCTGAAAGTAGAAGAGGAGTGGAAAGGAGCGAGAGAGTGTGTGTTTGTGTGATCAATTAGCAGTGTCTTACCATTTTAGGAGCAGGATACACTTATCAGGTTGCTGTTCCCCTGTTAGGCAATTCGTAATGTGCATAAAGCGAGAAACACCTGCTTTATAAATAGTTGCAGGTGATTAAGCAAATGGCATAACGGAATACAAATGGCATACAAAGAAGTGAAAACAATAATAATAATATTTAAATGCGGTTTGAATGTGCTGATTGTTTTTAATAGCTGAGATGAGCTTCAATCTGAAAGAGATGCCTAGCAGAGTAGAATAGAAAATATATTTATATTTGCATATTTGCATAATTTGAGCATCAAGGGTAATGCAGATTAAAGGTTGTTAAAGTACAAACAAATGCCGGCCTCATTGACTTCAGCAAATGGAAGGTGGTCTTTTATCATATGATATGATGGTTCTGTTATTGTACCAAAATTATACAATCTAGCAAAACTCAAACCTTT
Source organism: Stegophilus panzeri (assembly GCA_024331685.1). Classification (NCBI taxonomy): domain Eukaryota; kingdom Metazoa; phylum Chordata; class Actinopteri; order Siluriformes; family Trichomycteridae; genus Stegophilus; species Stegophilus panzeri. The sequence continues at coordinate 5,810,302 of JANDJT010000190.1, read as the reverse complement.
GTAAAGCCAGTGATAGGTCTAAAAATATTCTTTGTTGTTAATAAGAAGAAAAAAAGTCATTAAAGAGCTTGGTTTTCAGGCATCCAAACTAGCATTACTCCATCACAAAAATATGCTGAATTTCATAATAATGAGAGCTAGTTACTAAACCCATCAGCCTAGCATAAAACTTAATGATTTTTAAAATCCTATTTTTATATGTTCAATACTGAATTACTGTTGATGAATTGAGAAAATATCCCCTGGTAAACTGGTGTTGCATGACCTGTATTTGCATACTGGGACATGATTGGCTCTTATCTTATATGATGCAATAACACTCATCTGTTACATCAGTCGCCTGGCCAGTATTAACTCAACTCATTTTCAGATCCTTCCTGTTTCACTGTTCACACCTATTAGTCTGAAGCAGAGCAAAATGTATACTTTAGATTTGTTTACTATTTGATTTGGTCTCACACTGCACATAATTTAAGAGCTAAAATGCAAATAAAAAAAATAAAATAAATTTTAAAAAACACTGGCTGAGGGGTCTGTAGGGCTGAAAATGTGTCATAAAACTCTTTCATTCATTGGTCAGAAATACGCAAAAAAGAAAACAAATCTTTAACAAGCACACAAAAAAGTAGAAAATCACAAAAAGTAGAGAACATGGAGCAGGTACTAAATAAATTATTAGACAGATAGACAGACAGACACATAGATAGATAACTTTATTACTTCCAAAGGGAAATTCACAAATTACAGCAGCAAGAAAAACTAGAGTGTGCAAGCAAGAAGTATTCAAGAAGTAAATTAGATAATTATATAAAGCAGATATACATTAGTGTCAAATTCGATGGCCTTGCAGGAACAGGCCTATGTGTCTGGACAAATCCCAGCGTGGTAGAGTCTCTGGTGTGCTGCTACTGCCTGCCTCAGCCATTACTACAGTCTTATTAAAAGCTGATTTCATTTGGTGGAGTAGATGTGCTGCAACAGCTCATGGATCTAGATGAGATGCTGTGACAGAGGCCTGAATAGAACCTGAATACCATGCAGTGCAGAAAGACAGGTAATATAATGCAATGTAAAAAGCTTGAAGCAGACCGAATTATAGGACAGCTTCTGAATAATAAAAAGCATTTTATTGCTTTTGGATGGAATTGACAGAAAGGACTCCATGCTGTGTTTGCACAGTACAGGTTGTTCTATTATACATAGCTACACACATACACACTATTTGTTGTGAAAAGTAGTTATTGATGCATCTGCAGGTTTGAGGGATACTTGAAATAAGCCTGTGATCAAACAGCAGGAATATAAGGAATGAATATAACACTGGATCAAGGTGTCTATTGGATTTTGGACTGGAGACTTGTGCTTTTTTTATTTTCAGAGGCCTGGCCGTTAGGATTTTATTTTTGTGCACTGAGAAGGTGGTTTTAATGCTGTGTATAAAGATGGATATGAGCCCTCACTCACTGTTTTATTCCTTCACATCCACTTTCATTCATGCACACCCCACCTGCAGAGTCATTAACCTCCCAGCGGCCGATATTTCCTCGCCCAGCAGAAACCGACTCCCATATGAAAGCCTGATCCTCGCTCCATCCTCAGCTTACAGCATGTTAAACTCCAGCATCAGCCTGGCTCTAATTCCCACTCTCCCTTCACTGGGGAAATGCTATTACCTACCCAGCCTCGAAGGGGTCCTTCCCACCGACTGTATAAATAAGAACAATGCACGCTCAGATCAGTGGGCCACCGGCAAATCTTAAACCCCACAGTTCAAATCTGAGCTAATCAGACCAGAGTGGAAAAAAGGGCAGAAGCCTGATGAGTTGCGAGTTACAGAGAAGACAGTAAGTAATGGACATAGAGGAACACAGCTAACAAGGCTGTTAACGCATGTCTGGTTTACTTTACCTCCACAGATGGATAGTAGCTCAGAATAGTGCAGAGCTTTCTCATAATTGGACCAGCATTGGAAAGTTGGGATGAGGGAGTAAGAAATGAATCTGGGTCCGACTGCCAGCCAGGCTATGCTCTATGAATATTAAAGGAGATATGCATGATTAAGAAGGTAATGGAGCTTTGGCTTCCCAATTCTGCCCATGCCAAATTATCTTTTGAGGTAGCCTGCATCATTATCATCATCTTTTTCCCATTGTGAAATCCATTTTACATGCCATATTTTAAACACGTCCAAATAAAGCTCTGCTTGATTCAGCAGAGATTAATCTGACTATAAAAGAGTCAAACAAAGTTAGCGAGATTAACAAATTGTCTTATGTAGAAGATTTTGGAAACGAAACTGGGTAACACATTACTTAAGGGTAGTTCATACAGCTACATATTAGGGATCTAACCGAATACAAATATATTATTCATCCTTAGATTCTTCCTGGTATTTTGGAAAATAGAACCAACTAACTTTGTTAAAAATATTGTGGCCAAGTACAAACAAAATAACCCACACACGTGTCTAGTTGAGACCAATTATGAACTAGAGTGATGTAGCTGAGGTACTGTCAGAGCCAGAATTAGACAGATACAGACACAAATAGTGTCATTACATTACATCTCTAACACAGAGGTTTATGTCGGTTGTCAGTATACACACCACTCTTAAACACAATGGTCTTATGCTGACTGGCTGTACAGCCACTTCATATTAATCATTTCTTATTCATATCTGACAACACTACTCTGTGTGGTGGTATTTCTGTGGTCAGGAGACTCGCTTAAGAATGACTCTGGTATTTACCAGCGTCCCCTCTGCTGCTCTTGTGTCCTACTTAATTACCCTGGCCTTTACAGAGAGGGCCAGAGCTCTCACGGTCAGACCTCAGTCCTCTGCCTCTCTGGAAGCAAAGTCATGTGTCTTACTTATTGGAATAAAGATGACATAAAACTAAATCACTGTTATTTCTACGGTCCAAATATATTAGTAATTAAATAAGAAAACTTAACTATACAGTATGTGGAATTTATTTTCTGATTGCTCTCATATCCTAAACAACAATAATGAAAGATTATTCACATACACAGAGGAGACAGGTGATTATTGATATCTGTGCTGTTTCTTTCTATTGACCAGTGATCTTTTACTTGTTACTCGATCTTTTACCAATGATCGTTTACTCTATGATCATCCATCCATCCATCCATCCATTTTCTGTACCGCTTATCTTTACTGGGTCGCGGGGAACCTGGAGCCTATCCCAGGGAGTATTGGGCACAAGGCGAGGGACACCCTGGACGGTGTGCCAATCCATTGCAGGGCATAGAGACATACACATTCACACACCCATTCATACAGTATGGACAATTTAGATGCATGTGTAACATGCAATGCATGTCTTTGGACTAGGGGAAGAAACCGGAGTACCCAGAGGAAACCCCCAAAGCATGGGGAGAACATGCAAACTCGAACCCCCAACCCTGGAGAATTTTTTGTTTTGCTGTAGATCTGCCATGATTTTGTGCCTTTGTGCCATCTGTAAAAAAATATACCCCCAGCGTTTAAGACATATATTTCACTGCTCATCGTAGTCATTTCATTATAGTTCTCAGTAGCTGTTTTGCATTTTTCTTGCTAATTACATAATTACTATATACAAACATTGTATAATTGCTGCCGTTTTGAGGACTGAACAGGAGTGAACTGAACCGGACTGAACCGAACTCATCCAAGAGAGGCCTTTAATTTGCTATGCAATTATGTCAATAACCATAAAGGAGGCAGTAAATGGATTAGCATTTTAATAACACTCATGATCATTCACAAAGTGAATTGTCACCATAAATAGGGAGCTACACTGTTGAAACAAAATGTTGTTTTCTGAACCGTCTGATTCTGTGAACTGAATATTAGGTTGTGTTTCCTTGTCTCAAACAAATTTATCTGTCTTTTGAATTTTTTAAATGCATACTTGCATAATAATATTCCCGCTTAAACGTTTCCATATTTAGTAGGGTAAGAACCTGGAACAAAAATGGACTTCATTGGCTTGGCATTGAACAGTGAAGCATGGTGGTGGTAAGAACAAGTTTAGAGGTACCCAATATATAAGTTCACTATACTACATATATACCATACCATATATACATACATACATACCATATGTGCATCTCAGGATTAAGATCATAGCTTTCCACTACAGCTAATGATCATCTGGGAGATGCAGAAGGATCTGTATTTGTCTTTGTACTGTTCTTCTATTGTCTTTAAATAGGCTGGAACACACAGCTGAACTACCCGACCTCTGCTTAGCTTTTTCAGCATCGAAGTGCAGAATGGAACAACCCACTGCATGCCCATTATTTTAATATCAGAGCTTTTCTGTGGGTGGAGATGATCATTTCACTTCTGCCTCTGGCATTTTTATCACGAGGTTACCCGAGCCTTTGTTGGGAAGCTCATCATTTTCATATTCGCCTGAGAAAAACATATTTTGCCTTCAACCCATTCCAGTAATAAACATAACTGGTAGTACTGCTTTTGATAATAACATGCCTAGCCTGTAAAAGGAAGATGGGGGCTTTAACAAACAGAGCAAAAATAAAATCTTCGGTCAGTCATTATGAAAGCAAGACTTACGTGTTGGTATAAAAGTGCCAGAAAAGACTAAGTATCGAATCCTTGACAAATGTCAGCTTCTCCGAACTGTAACCATTTAGTTTTTCCCCTGTCAGCTGCTGAAAATCGATCACACGGTGGTGTTGGATGAAAAGCAGAAACTAAATCATGTCAGGGTCACTCGGCCATCAAGGCCACCTCCCGATATGATTAATAAAGTGCAGTAAGATCAAGCGCAAAAACAAATCAGTTCTCTTTTGAACTTACTCATCTGCTTTATTTTGTGTAGGAATATATTTTGAAATTCCAATCAGAAAGACAGAAAATTCTCACAAACATTACACATTTGGTTTATAGACTCTTCACATGTTGTTTCATTCATTCCGTAGTGCATGTGTTTTTATCTTTTAAACTTTTTTAAATATTCACATGATTTTTTTTACATAATCCATTTTAGACTATTCATTCATTCGCTTGTGTCATTTTTTATACTACTGATTTTTTACATTTGATTTTTTTAATGATTCATTTATTTTCACCATTTTTTTCATGATTAATTTGATCTTGATTTTTTCACAATTCATTTCTCTTCACAAGTGACTTTTTACAAATGAGTCATTTATTTTCACCTGTGATTTTTTTTTTACACGAGTCACGTTAATTTCATGTGATTGTTTGCGATTCATTTTGTGTTCTTTTACACAAGATTTATTTGTTCTCACATGCTTTATTAAAAAAAAAAAATCCACATGCTTTTTATTCACAATTAATTTATTTTCACATCTTAATATTTTTTTAAACAATATTGATTTATCTTCTCATGTGCTTTTTCCACATGAATCACTTATTTTCATATGTTAATTTTTCACATTTAGAACATGTGGTTTTAGTTATCATGTTAGCCACATGATGTTACAGTGTGTACTTTACACACTTGTAATACATGTGTAATATATATAATACATATTACGTACATAATCACACAGGAAAAACACATCATCACTTGAGAAATGTATGTGATTTTTATGCAAGAGATTTCAAATATATTTCATTTGTCTGTCTTTGAAAGCATCAGGATCAGAAATTTTACATTATTTTATTTTAATTTAGGTGTGTACAGTCCCCTCCAAAAGTACTGGAACAGCAAGGCCAATTCTGTTGTTTTCGCTATACATTGAATACATTTCAGTTTGAGATCAAAAGATGAATATGACACGATGGACCCCATCCATTTTTTCAAGTGATTAAAAATATTGGAACATGTGACTGATAGGTGTTGCCCAGGTGTGTCCTGTTAAATTGATTGTTTAAAGAATTAATACCTCTGAATATCTACTTTTGGTTTAAGCCCTAGTTTTCACCTGTGAAGACTGTATTTCTTGTTAAAAAGGATAAACCAACATGAAGACCAGGGAGCTGTCTATGGGAGAAAGGCAAGACATTTTGAAGCTGAGAAAAGAGGAGAAAATCCATCAGAGCCATTGCACAAACATTGGGCATAGTCAATACAACAATTGAGAATGTCCTGAAAAAGAAAGAAACCACTGGTGTGCTAACAACCAGACATGGAACAAACAGCAACTGAAAGAAGTTCCACACTAAAAACCACACTAAAAAAATGTTTGGTGATGTTAGTGGGTCACCAGCTTGATGCAATTATTGCAAGCATGGGACATTTACTTTCATTTACTTGAAGACTATCTGTTCCTATAATTTTTCTGATCTACAAATTGGGTTATCTGCCACCAAAGGTGCCATTTTTTATGTTGTTTAACACATTTAGATGTAAATATCAGGAAATGAAAGCTGAAATTCTGATCTGTTGTCTCATATTTATCTTTTGATCTCAAACCAAAATGTCTTCAATGTATACCAAAAACAATAGGATTGGCCTTGCTGTTCCAATACTTTAAAATTAAACATCACTGCAGATTGGTGCAAAATTGTTGGCCCCTTTTAGTGCAGTAAACTTGAAGCCATGAGATAGCTTCTCTCAGTAATGAATGCCTCAGTAAATCGATAGAAGGCTTAATGTGTTTGAAACACAAATATCAATGGGAGATAACATGACGGTTATCAGTGAAGATGTTGTGTGGGAAGATGATAAATTGGGATGGATCAGAGAAACACAGCTCACGGTGATTAGCGAGACGTTAATTACACTCTGTGTAAATGCTGATGTAAAGGAGCATCTAATTATGTTTGTATTGTGTTATGAGTGTATACTGAAACGTCAAACAATCACAATTTCTATTTACTAGTTTTTCATACATGGCTATAATTACTATAGGGGTTAATTACTAGGGGTTGATCAAATCTAGAATCCTTTTCTGATAAGAAAGTGAAAGAACCCTTTAGACAGCGCAGAACCCCTAACTATCCACACCACCCTTAAGGAACCATTTTTATTAGTGTAGAATATTTTCCTCATGTGAAGGAAAACATGTCAAGTTTTAAAACTTGACATATTCTGGTTAGTTGACTAAAGAACCTCACTTTGAATTAAACTTTAATTAATTGTATTATTTTAAAAACTCTGACTAGATAATAAATTCTGGTCATATTTCCTTACCTCTACTCCAACTTCCTTCTAGTTCATTCTCTGGACCCTTTTCCTAAATACAACCACTTTTATGAATAGAAATGAACAGATCAAGGCACTTATGAGGATTTTAATACAGATCTGGATTTAGCGGGATGCCCTCGAGGGCACCTGCCTCATCAAATGCGAATGAGAGATAAAATGAAAATGAGGAGTGGGTGTCGGGTAAGATAGCACTTATTATAGCACGTTGTTTCGCCAACTCAAAATAATCAGTGGCGTGACAGGCGAGGTCTTCAGGCCCGAGGCCATTCCCTTCTTGGGTGACCCCCTGGTTCAGCTTGTGACAGAAGGAACAGTTGGCATGGAAACTGTGCACCTCCTGGACCATCATGACTGTCAACGCTGGTTATGAGCTAATTAATGCTGGTGTCCCCTAATTAGGCGCATTCTTTCATAATGGAAACCATCATGAGACATCTGTTTCACCTGCTGCTTTTTCAGGTTCAGATACACAAGTCTTTGTCAGTATTAACCATGTGCACATACCAGTAAAGAACTGCTATTATCTAATGCTCCTGTCCCTCTCCAGCTTTGTATACAGCATTCATTCAAGGTGGTGTAAATTACATATGTGGAGAAAGAAATTAATTTAAATAGATTTCTGCATCATTCACCCTTTCATTTTAACATTAACACGACTCACGTCATGTGTTTTCTACAGGTAACATTGTGTTGCTGAACAAAAAAAATAGAGCAGGTAGATACTTAATCTTAAAGCTGCTGTACACAATTCTTAATAACTCTTCGTACTGGGTTTTGAGAACTATTCTTAAAACAGGTACAAAAAAATAGATTGAAAAAAAATTGTATTTATATGATATTTAAAAATAGCTTTAAACAAAAAACTCTGACTGTGTAAGGGCTTTGTAATCAAATTGTGAATTTGAATCCCTGACTCTGGTGGATGTTAGCAAGAACTGCTAAGAATGAGGACATTCAACACATTTAGGCTGCTTTAGAATTTCATTCTATATGCACATATATAAATTGTAAAATTTAGACATGCAATAAGGATATAATCTTTGCAATTTAAGCATCAGTGAATAGTTTAACACCTGAGTTTGTTTTTAGATTTTAATACTTGTGAATTCCTACAATATAAGAAAACGTGTAGCATGATGACTCCAGACAGCATCTCAAGATAACTGGGAGTCAGGTATTGATTTTATCTGTCAACATTAAATCAACAGCAATATACTGCCAATAAAACAAAAAAAAATCCTCTTACAGGAGAGAATTTCCAATTGTTTCATCACTGGGGACAAAACCAAAAGCTCTCCATGTTTGCTCAATCGAACCTGAGCTTTTGAAAGAAGGTGCCAGAGTGTTTGGAACAAGTAATCGCCCAGCTCCATCTAAAACCAATTACATCCCGGTTTGTGATGTATTACAGGAGTGCAGGCTGTCCAGAGGAGCAAGTGTGCGTGAATCGAAAGCAGTTTAACGTGAAAGAGGAATTTATAACCCCATCACATGTGAAAAGGGACTTGTGTCTCCATTGTTTTTTTGCCAGTCCCATCAGAAGCATATAAAATATGTTTGATACGCTGGTGTACCAAGGGCATTGTAGGAAGCTGTACTTTATGAGTCCATGAAACATATAAATTCATCTAAGGTCATAATAAAAAACAGAAGTGTCGGCCTTCCTGCCTGAGGAAGATGAGAGGTACCAGATAGTGGATTGCTATGCAGAAAACACACAAACACACAAAACACACACACACACACATTTTGTTACTGATTACAAGCGACTGATTAGATTTCTGATTAGATTAGATTACTGAAAACTATATA
>JANDJT010000190.1:5777868-5801185 GCA_024331685.1 Stegophilus panzeri | reverse complement strand
ATTTATATTTTCCTCCAGGTATTCCAGTTTTCTGCCCCAGTCCAAACACATGCATTGTAGGCTGATTGGCATTTCTGAATTGTCCATAGTGTGTGAAGAGGTGTATGAATGTGTGTGCGTGCAATTGTGCCATGCGATGGATTGGCACCCCGTCCAGGATGCCCCCCTCCCAAGTTCCCTGGGATAGGCTCCAGGCTCCCCGCGACCCTGTGTAGGATAAGTTATGCAGAAAAAAGATGGATTGGTTTCTTTGTTTTCATGATGAAATCAATTTGTATGCATCAAAAAATTTTCATGTTATTTAATGGGTTTTTTTTTTAAGTAATAATGTTAAAGTAATGATTTGCTTGTCTTAAAGTATGATGATATACAGTATTTCTGGCATCTCTCTCTCTTCTCTCTCTCTCTTCTCTCTCGCTCTCTCTCTCTCTTGCAAAACATTGCAAAACAATAAATAATATTCTATAGCATGCATTAGCTACTATCCCCTATCCCCTATCCCCACGATTTGCAGGAATGTACCAACAAACGAGAGAAAAAAACTGTTTTCTGTCAGTCAGGAGCAATAAAGCAGATTTCCAGCTGCATTACAGGACCAGTGTATGCCAAATAATTTTAGTGCCTGAAGTAAACCTGTGTCTGAAGTAATGTTGCAACTATTTAATCACAGCTGTTGCATCAACTAAAAAGCCAAAGCCAAGAGCTACCTCCATTTCAGGACAAAGACAGAAGACAGTAACACTCTGGAAAGTCTTCCGCATGCTAATAAACGGAGATTAAGATTCACAAGGTGCTCTTAAGCCTGAGGCCAATTTAATATTGAAGCGAGATTTGTCTCGAGAGACAGTCAGACGATAAAAACCCACTGGTAAAACAATTTCGCAGTTTTTGTTCAATCAGCCAGTCAGTCACATGTAAAATTAGCCTAGCATTCATTTGAGGGTGAGAGGGTGACATGAACAAAAACATAACACTCTCCTGATGCTGCTTAACCCGTTTGAAAGTTTTTGGTTTTTTTTATCCTCTGCCTTTATGAGCACAGTCTCCATGGACTGAGCTAATTCAATGAGCTCTTGGGTCATTAACGTAGGACAGAATAGCACAATGCTTATCTTTGTAAAAACTCATTACACAGCGTACCAGAGTCTTTGTGCAATCTGTTGACATCACTCTCCTTTAAAAAGGGTCATTTGACAGCATACAGAGGAGAGGAAAATATGGATAGATAAACGATTAGGCTATATTTACCTTTTGGCTGAAATTGTTTGCTATCAGATCCTATAATCATATACATCAGTACAGGCTTCTAACTGTCATACTGGTTAAAAAACAAAAAAAACAAGGGGTTTTGGTTATCGCAAATTATGGTTTGGAAGTAATTAAGAGCAAATGGGTTGCAATAACACACAATTAACAGACATCAAATTACATGCAGCAAATCAGCCATTTTAATGGGGAAGTGTTATGTGGATAGGAAATGATCAGGGTGCTATAAAATGTGACGGGTTTCCAATAAAGTATTTGGTGATTGACTGAAATTGAGCCAGCGCAACCTGTTGAATGAACTAGGACCATTCTCACTTATCTTTACTAATTAAACCTTTATACTTGGCAATTGAATTGATCTCCCCGAGCCTATTTTGGTATGTTTGCTTACTATAATGGCGTTTTTTTTGATTATCCTCAAATGCTTCATAACATCTGTACAACCCAAGCTTTATAAAAGAATAAACCATAATAATTGCAAAAAATATTGAGATTGTTTCCATCCATCCATCATGGGGAGCCTGGAGCCTATTCCAGGGGACTCTGGGCACAATTCGGGGGACAACCTGGACGGGGTGGCAACCAATCGCAGGGCACAATCGCACACACATTCACACACTATGGACAATTTGGAAATGTCAGTCAGCCTACAACAAATGTCTTTGGACTGGGGGAGGAAACTGGAGTACCCAGAGGAAACCCCAGAAGCTCGAGGAGAATATGCAAACTCCACGCACACAAGGCGGAGTCAGGATTCGAGATGCGAGGCAAATATGCTAACCACTATTCCACTGTTCCCGTGAAATTCTATCATAATCTTTTTTTTTTTTTTAATTGGACAATTTTTCACCAAAGTTTACCTTATAAACACACAAAAAAATTTCCCCCAGCTCTCTCCTATCATACAACAGCTTTCAACATAGGAGGATGAAGACTAACACAGTGCATCCGCCAAGACATGTGAAGTCAGCCAATCGCAATTTTTTTTACCTGCTCATGCGGCAACACATTTGGAGGAAAGTGATATCTACCCTCTTCCACATACATAAGCTCACAGACCCCCACGATTGACTAGTCTCTGTGACTAGTGACTGACAGGAGAGAGAGACAGTCAGACTGAAGCCTGACTTGAAGCATCGTTTAGGGATGGCTTTGAGAATGGATCCAGTTTTGGTAGGTTGTTTCATATAGTCTGTACTCCAACAACGTACATGCGTATTCAATCTTACTGCCCTGTTCACTGTCGTGGTCCACGTGAAGCACACTATTCTTTTGTAAATATTAATCTTACAGACATGATTATATCAATAACAGCTCATTCACAGGGACTAAAAGTAAAACATAACCATTTTCTGTATGGAGACATGTGTTTAACATTTTTGGAAGGAGTCTCCAGTGTCAGTATAAAAGAGAAGCTGGTGAGGGAACGACTCCTTACAGCTGCTTTACCTAAGTGATAACTGGAACTAACTTGTTTAACAGACATTCCACAACATGAAATGTAACCATATAAACAATATAAAAAAGCATGATGTGATAATTAATAAAATAAAAATGGTAACTATTGGCAAACTGCTGTGGTATAAGTGGAATAAAGCTTTGTTGCTGTTATTGGAAAATAATCAGCTTTTTCATTGTAACAGTGCTGTCATCTAAAACAACTTCAACACAGTTGACTAGAAAGCTTAAATGCTTCATAAAGCTTCATCTCACGTAGAGTTAATTCAGCACTGTTTTCTCTTGAGTCGCATTTTGAGGCAAATTAGCTGCTCTTCTGCTGTGAAGATGTTCATGAGGAGACTTTAATGACAGACTCTGATGCCTCATCAAAGGAACAGTCCATCCTGAAACACATTAAGTATTTTTATACTGAAATATATACAGTGTGATTAGTGATCCACCTTGTTAATTTACTGGTGCTGTATTTCTGTTATTCCTGTGAGAAGTTAGCGCTGGTGTCACAGGAGGACGTTGTTAGCACAGTTCCAATGATGTTTAATAGGAGAAAATTTTAACGATCTCGAACATCAAGGACAACACAAAACAGCTCCTCTAGGATTTTGTGATTTTGCGATCACAGAAATGAACTCAAAATATTTGGAGGAGCTTGCAATTTTTCAAAATTACCACAGATTTGGGTCAAGACGCATCGTCGCAACATGCATTCAGCCAAAGCCCTATTCGATTCACATGTATCGAACATGAGTACAGATAAAAAGGTTTCATTTACCAACAAACATCACTGTGAAAGACTGTGTAAAACAATTTCGTGCAATTGCAATTCCACCAATTCAAGTAGTTTTCAGCAAAAAAAAAACTTTGCAAATTGCATCGCAATTTTTTTTTTAAAGCCCAGCAAAATCAAGTACTTTTGGCTGCAACAATCACAAAAAAAACCTAAACGAAATCGTGAAAAAAAAGAGAAGAGTTTCTAACGCTCTGCTGCCACTCTTTAAATAGTAATTACTTGAGGGCTACTTCCTACTGGCACCATTAGCAGCAAGTAGTCGAATGGCATTGTGGGTAATGTAGTGAAAATACACCAGCATGCTGATGAAAGAAAAAAAAGGCAATTTCATTACAAAATAAATCTTGGATACCACTGTTAATTACAAAGATTAATATGAAAGTCATTCAGGGTCCATTTTTCCAGTTAAACAAATGGAAGAAGATATGAGTTTTCTGTGCAATCAGATTGAAGCAATAAACACAGATTAAAAAAGATTGCTCGTTTTACATAGCCGGCAGCTAAAAGAGAGCCATTTCAGGTTCAGCACAAACCTCTAGAGATGTGTTTTTTTTCTCCCTCAACCTGTTTTTGTAGCAAACACCACTTTCAATGTGGTCCTTATTGATTTCCGACCTGTCATAAGCTCGGGACATATGTCAGCTTTCATAACTGCTCTGAGTAGGCACTGGACTGATAGGAGCACCATGGCCCATTAGTTATGGGGCAATAAAAGCCCACAGAGTGGCTGTGTACAACCAATAATCACATCAACTGCTTGGGATGGTTTTAAGAACAATCTAAATGCAAGAGACAAACTGAAAACTGGATGGTTTCTTTTATTGTAAAAGAAACAAACAAACCACTATCGTGCACCCATGTGCTCTCTCTGCCAGGATTCAATAAATGCATTTATGAGGCCATTTATTTAGATGAGCTCTCCAAATGTTTTCTTATGCTACCAATGGATGTTTAATGACCTCTAAAATTTGTTTTAATGAAAGTGATTTTCTGTTAATGTGCTTTGAACAGAATGAAGTAGCTAGTAGTTTTGAATAATGTTTACTGTCAGAACATTTAAACATGAGAATATGAGGCGAACAGCAAAACAGTTTATCGAAACCAAAACCCTACGGCTCATTTAATATTAATTTTGTCTTTCTGTTTTTTTGTGCTGAAATGTGTTTTGCATTGGTTAGGCATCTATTAAGACGATCTGACCATCTGAACCCTGTCCCCTGTGATACTTCATTCTGTAAGGTATGAAATTAAGTGCCAATTTATATCGTTTATCCATCAGATTTACTGGCAAAATATTATATTATCACTATTTCATCATGCTGTATAGGTATAAGATGAGAAAGGTTTGGATCAGGAAAACAGACTTCCACGTTTTGTTGCTATGTGTTATAAATCAGTTTGATCTGGGGGATAAAAATGGAAAGAGTGACCTCTGCTGGACAAAGAGAAGAAATACGTTTCTCAAGTTCACTCCCCCACAACAAACAAACGGCAGACTAACAAACAAATTAACAAACAAATAGGCAGTCAAATGCACAAGCATGCAAGGAAACCAGCAAAATGTTTAACCATCTAAGAAATCGTCTTTTTAAATATAACTTGTCTTTCATTTTAATGACAATTAAAAGTAAAAATTGGCTTTGGGAGATCTCCACGTATTTATCTGTAAGGATCTGTGAATATGCATGATATTTCAATTTCAAATGCTCCCATGTTCTCCTGCGCTACTATATGCGATAAACAAACCTGAATGAATGAATGAATGAATGAATGATGTCCCTTCCAGGGTGTATTAAACCTTCACACCCAGTGTTCCAGATCCAGACCAGATTAAAGCACTGAAGATTAATGTATGAATGAATGATTAATCCAATGAATAAATAAATAAACTTTATTTACAATCAGTATAAGTATAATTATAAAATATAATTATACATATAATTATAATTCGAAAAATATTATGTTTGGAACGTCCTTGTTTCATTGAGTATGAATTTTACATAATACTCTTTTTTTAAAGTATAAGTCTTGTATTTATTCAAGCTTCTGTTGAGTAGCCTTTCTTTCTTTCTATAAGTCTTTCTGTCTTTCTTTCTTCCTGTCTGCCTTTCCTTTGGTCTGCCTCTGTTTTTCTTTCTTTATTTATTTATTTCAATAAGTCTTTCTGTCTATCTATTTTTCCTTTGGTCTGCCTCTGCCTTTCTTTCTTCCTTCCATTCTTTCTATAAGTCTTTCTTTCCTTTGGTCTGCCTCTGCCTTTCTTTCTTTCTATCTATCTTTCTACAAGTCTTTCTGTCTGTCTTTCTTTCATTTGGTCTGCCTCTGCCTTTCTTTCTATAAGTCTTTCTTCCTGTCTGCCTTTCCTTGGTCTGCCTCTGCTTTTCTTTCTTTCTTTCTTTCTTTCTATAAGTCTTTCTGTCTGTCTTTCTTCCTGTCTGCCTTTCCTTGGTCTGCCTCTGCTTTTCATTCATTCTTTCTTTCTTTCTTTCTTTCTTTCTTTCTTTCTTTCTATAAGTATATCTGTCTGCCTTTCTTTCTTTCCTTTTACTCTTCAGACCTTCTGACTAATCAACCCTGACTAAAGCATGCTGTTTTCGGAAGGGCGTGGTTTGAGGTTTTATTTTCCGTCACACCGGAAGTGAGGGTTGTTTTTGTACGTGACGTCACGCGGAAGCCTGAAATTAAAAGTTAGCTTAGCTGCAGAAGCAGTGACGGCTGTGAGAGGCTTCAACGCCCTACATAGTGCGCACTAAATGTAAAAGGAAGGCATTTGGGATTCAGCCTACATGCGATAAACAGGAAGTTAATGTACTAACCTAGCAGCGTTGTTTTGAAATGCTGAGCTTCCTTAACAGGTATGGTTGCATTTTTATGTAACTTTGAGGCATTTGTGCATTCGGTGTGTACGAGTATAAGAGATAACTTTGACTAAACTTGCCATAAAGGTTGTTTGGAGCAGGGTGGCTGGTGTAAATGTGCTAGAAGGGCTGAGAATATTGTGGCTTTGAAAGATAAAAATACATCACTGTAAGGTTTCATTTTCTGTATCCATGTCAGATTATTTGCTGTTAATAAATGTCTCAAGGATGAACCAAGCGTAACAGCACCACCCAGGGTCACAAGAAAAAAAAAAAAAAAAGTGGTGGCTTGACAGTTAAGGCTCTGGGTTACTTATCTAAGGTAAGGTCTGGGGTTCAAGCCCCAGCACTACCAAGCTGCCACTGTTGGGCCCTTGAGCAAGGCCCTTAACCCTCTCTACTCCAGGGGGCGCTGTATCATGGCTGACCCTGCACTCTGACCCCAGCTTCCTGACATGCTGGGGTATGTGAGGAAAAGAATTTCACTGTGCTGTAATGTATATGTGATCAATAAAGACTCATTATTATTATTATTATTATTATTATTATTATTATTAATATCATGTTGTATAATAATAAAAAAAATTGTGGTAGTAAATGCAATCTCAATCATGAACAGACACACATGTATCTATTCAACAGTCTGGATCGGCAAACCAAAACAATGTAGGCTAGGCTTGGGTATTGTGTTCAGTAATCTTTGAAATCACACATGTAGTACACACAAACGGTCAGTATCATGGGTTTATTGTTTATAAAAACATTACATTCCATTTAGGGTCAAAATAGTTCACACACAAAAAAAACCCAGTACAAACAAACAGATAACTTAAAAATCCATTGACGGCTCCAACCTGTTATGTTATCCGATCTAAACAAATCAGATAGTCTGATTAAGAAAAACGAGCAACTGAATGAATTCATTAAACACGTTCAAACGGGGGAAAGTCTTGCAAATGAGAACAGTGCATTACTGAACCAGGTTATAGGCGACGTAAATGCCATTTAGGCTGTTTAAAGCTTCATCTTCCTTCCCTTTCTTTGACAAGTCTGGCGACTACCTTGTCAATGTCAATTTCACTTTCGATGCAGAGCAGTGCTAAATTTGACAGCCGGGACTCACCCGTGCTTGACTGCAAGTAACTTCTGGTGAGTTTCACATGGCTAAAAGTCGTCTCTGATTGTTACTGTTCTAAAGGGAAATGATGTGTATGTAAACAAATTGCAACACATAATTTAGTAGCCTACAATGTAATGATTTTTTTAAAACCAATTTTATAATAAAATGATTTGGAATTGACATTTGATCTATGTTTTGTTACTAAAAAAGAAAATAATTTTACAAAAAAAAATCTTCGTGATCAGTAAGGGTGCCCCCTAGAAGGTGGGCCCAGGGTTGTTCGCGCCTCCCCGCCCCGAACTTCGCCAATGGATTGTAGTGATGCACCGAAAGGAAAATTCTGGGCCGAATCTGAAAATTCAGGACGCACTTGGCCGAAAACGAAACCGAGAATTTTTTTAAAAACCCATTTTAATTGTATAATTGTATTAATATTCGACTTTTTAATTCATTTCATGAGTTTAATGAATCCGAGTTGAAAAACTACAAACCAATAAAATGATCACACTTTTATTAAAATGAACACACCAAAACTAAAACAATATTAAAATATATTCTTCTTCATTCAGTTCTGTAACAATCAAATTTAACAGCTTTTTTTTTATCCAGTTATCCAGATAATATAAACTTCTAGAAAACTATTTATATGCAAAACAGCAGTCCAGTGATGAGCTAGCCCTCTGTTCTGTTTATGTAAACATATTAATTAATTAATTAATTAATTAATTGATTGATTGATTAAAGATTATTGTGCAAAACAGCAGAAATAGAACTAAAACCAACCTTAAACTGTAAACAACAGATGTAGCCTTAAGTCAAGAACAATTCAAGAGAAATACATTTAAAAAAAGAATTTTTATGTAATTGCTATACACATAGCAAATTGGACTGCTTTCTATTTAAGCAAAAGGGGCAGGTTTAACTTCAAGAACAAAAGTTCCTCTTCTCATCAAGAACATGAGATGTTGCACTGAATAGTCTTTCGCTCTCTGTGCTGGTGCTCGGGGCAGATAAATACCTGCGTGCTATAGCTACGCTTGTTGTGGCGCTGCTGTGAATCGGGGCGCTTTCCTGTACAGTCTCGTCAAACATGTCAGAAAGCGAGGGAGTTTGCGCCTCATAGCTTGTACACACCCGTTTCTCTTACACTTTGCTCTGTGCTGTGCGTTCGATCCTTCAGCAGATGCATTCATCATCACCTCCAGCTCTGCCTGTATCGTTTCCCGTGCACGCTGCTTTTTCTCTGTGGCGAAGTAATGTTCTTTAAATCGCGGATCTAGTAATGTTGCAATGCAACCATAACCGTCGGTTAGATCGAGAGTGAAATCTGAGCGACAAGCACTGAGGGGCGGGGCAGGGCGGCATTTATTTTCGGCTCATATTTTCGGCTTTTTTTATCTTTGGGACAAAAACCGAAAATGCCATTTTAGGCCAAAAATTTTCACCGGTCAAAATTTCAGTGCATCCCTATTGTTTACTCATCCATTTCCCTACAAAATGCCTGAACACACCAATTACACAGGACTCATTTAGGGTTACAGATTTTCTGTTTCGCATGTTTGTTATTCAGAGGAAACATGACATAAAACCAGTAGAGCATTAGGAACATGAAATAATAGTAATAATAATAATAATAATAATAATATTATTAATAATAATAATAATAATAATAATAATAATAATAATAATACAGCTGCTTATCTGAAAGTGTGTGTGTGTAATAATATTTGTAATGCTCCCCAGCTCATCAAACCGTGACACTTCACACTGCACTTTGTGTAGCTTTTATCATCTTCCTCTCTTCAATAACATATAATCTTGTATGCCACAGGAAGACTCAGGCTATGTGATCAGCAGCACGAGATTTTGAGTCTGGTGGTGCAGAGATGACTGATGAGATAGACTCCGCCCCGGCTGGGGCAGGACCGGTTGGGAGGTGTGTCAAGCAAAAGTACCGCAGCAGCAAACATTCACAAGGGCTGATGGATGGACTCCTGGCTCTGCGTGAAGAAGGAATACTGTTTGACGTGGTGCTGCTGGTGGAGGGGAAGCCTGTTGAAGCTCATCGCATCCTCCTTGCTGCTTCCTGTGACTACTTTAGGTCAGCGGGTTATTAGCTGTCGGATTGGTTGTTTTGGTTTACACCTGTTCTCGCCTACCTATAGAACCACAGCCACGGGGGGAAACACACCAGGGTTTCATTCAAATGGACAAAACACTGCATATAAAATTGGATATAACATTTTGGATCCTGAAGTTACACTGCATTTATATATTATTTTCCTCCTCTTCCAGAGGCATGTTTGCTGGGGGTTTGCGGGAGATGCAGCAGACTGAGGTCACCATTCATGGAGTCACGCACACGGCCATGACCAAACTGCTAGACTTCATCTACACGTCGGAGCTGGAGCTGGAGCTGGATACGGTGCAGGAGGTGTTGTGTGCTGCCACACTCCTGCAGGTAAAGCCTTCAGCGCACTGTTCTGTCTCTGCACTTACTCCTAAAGAAGAGTGTAAACACTATGCAGGAAAAAAATCAAATCACCTAGAAATATTGAGTTCCTAAAGTAATTTATTCCACCCAGAATAAGAGTTTTACAGTACTGAATGATAAAAAAAATCTTTTCTTTCTTTCCCTTCCTTTCCTTCAGGTCCAGGATGTGATTGGCTTCTGCTGTGAGTTCCTCTTCTCCTGGCTGGACAACGATAACATCCTGGAGGTGGAGAAGCTGGCCGACGCCTACGGGCTGGAGCAGCTCGGTGAGAAGGTGTGCTCATACCTCTTGAAGAACATCCAGACCTTCTCACGCACGCCTGTGTATCGCCAGCTGCCGGCTGGGAAGGTGCTACAAGTGCTGTTAAGCGATGAGCTGGAGGTGAGCTCTGAGAGCGAGGTGTTCGAGGCAGCACTGCACTATTACTACAGCCCTGAGCAGGTGGAGAAGGACCAAGTGTGCCTGCAGGTGAGACACGCTGCTCCATGCACACTAAGAATGATCAGAATGCATTAGATATCAAGAACCAAGGCCCTGTTCTTTCTATGTTCTTTAACAAATATAATATTTTGTCCAAATTTGGTTATTTGACAACAGGACTTGAATAAGCAGACGAGAGCACTGCATGCTCCTGTGTAAACTGCAAAGAGACTTGAAGTAAAGATCAACAAGTCAGTGATTGGCTAGTGGGAATGGTACGGTACTATTTTGCTTGCCAAATTGCCATCAGTGGCAGTGTTAGTATGTATCCCATCCCCATGATAACATTTTAATTAAAAGGTCTATACCTAGAGATGAGGGTAACTGACTTGTTAATTAACTGATTTAATTACTACAAAGTAAATATGATGTAGTGTTGCCATGTGGTATGTATATTTTTTAACTGGGTAGCTTGAGTCCTAGCCGTGAGTCCTAGCCGTGAGTCCTAGCCGTGAGTCCTAGCCGTGAGTCCTAGCCGTGAGTCCTAGCCGTGAGTCCTAGGTGCTGCTGTGGTTGCAAGATGGTCAAGGTTTGTATTATACCATAATGTTGTAGGGAGATTAGTCCAGTTTTGTACAGAGTTTCACAGTTGTACTCCTAAGGCATTGTGATGGTAGAGAAACATCATAGTGGTGAAGAAAAACAACAAGGAAAACACAAAACCTCTTGTATGTGTCTGTGTTTGTGCAGCCTGAGCTGTGCTGTTATTACATGATAGTTAATTTATATTTTAGAAGTGTTGTATAGGCAACATAAAAGACAAATAAAACTTTTTTATTTTTTTTATGTGTTTAGGAGCCCATGCACTTGATGGAAGCTGTGCGTTTCTCTCTCATGGAGCAAGCCACCCTGCAGCACCTCTATAGCCGCCTGGAGCCATGCGAGCTGCGTAACATCATCTCCTTTGCCCTGCGCTACCACAACAACACACTTTGGCAGCCAGTCATGCAGAGCCCGATGAGCCAGCTACGCTCCAACTGCCACTGCATTCTGGGGTTCGGAGGCATGTTCTCGTCCGGCGTGCTGGCCGACAATGACAAACGCTTCCAGGTGTTCCACCCATCCTGGGGGGAGTGGCGCAACCTTGGGGCAGACGGCGCACCCCGCATGTCCAACATGGGCATCGCTCTGCTGAATAACTTTGTTTTCTTGGTGGGCGGAGACAACAACACAAGCGGGTTCAGAGCTGAGTCACGGTGCTGGAGGTGAGCAAGTAACAACAGCAGTTTAGAACAATTTATGCATTCATAAAAGTTAATAATGAAATCAATATGACCTCTTCTTGACAAGGCTTAAGGTCAAGGTTCAGCCAGACTACTCTAACATGTCAGTGTTATTGCAGTAATGTAAAAGCAGGGTGTGTGTTCGGACGAGTCTATAAAACACATTCGTAATGGCACATTGTGTTTGTGGCTGAATAGTCTTCACTGTCTGCTGTCTAAGTGTTTGTGACATCCTGAGGGTGGCTTACTTTACCAGATATGATCCTCGACACAACGCCTGGTGTGATATTGCACCTCTTCAGCAGCAGCATGCTGATCACTGTGTGTGTGTGTTGGACGGCTACATCTACGCCATTGGAGGTCGTGACTACAGCATCGAGCTGGACTGTGTGGAGCGCTACAATCCCCAAACGAACACCTGGGACTATGTGACTCCGCTCAAACATGAGGTAACCGTGAATTTGTTGCAACTACACGTGTGATGCTTGCTATCTGTGTATCATGCCACTGCGGGCACGTCTTTGTAAACTCGTGTGACCTAATGAAAGATTTACTTTAATACTCAATGATGTAGTTTACGGATTGTGGATCTCACTCGTTTCCTCTAGGTGTACGCCCATGCTGGAGCAGTGATTGATGGGAAGATCTATGTCGCGTGTGGCCGGCGAGGGATGGACTACTTGAAGGAGACCTACTGCTACGACCCTCGTGCCAACGCGTGGAGCGTGTGCGCTGAGGGCCCTGTGGAGCGAGCTTGGCACGGGATGGCAGTGTACGGAGGGCGTGCTTACGTCATCGGTGGAAGCAATGACGGCTGCGGCTACAGACGGGACGTTCTGAAGGCTAGTATACGTTAACAGGCACATTACAGGTGCATCTCAAAAAATTTGAATATGGTGGTAAATTTTTTTCTGTAATTTAATTAATGTATTCTAGATTCATTACACATAAAGTGAAATATTTCAAGCCTTTTTGTTGTTTTAATCTTGATGATCAAAAATCAAAAATCCAGTATCTCAAAATATTAGAGTAAAGAATTTATAATACAGAAATGTCGACCTTCTGAAACGTATGTTAATTTATGCACTCAATACTCAGCCGAGGCTTTAATCCTTTTGCACGAATTACCGCATCAATGCGGCGTGGCATGGAGGCAATCAGCCTGTGGCACTGCTGAGGTGTTCTGGAAGCCCAGGTTGCTTTGATAGCGGCCTTCAGCTCGTCTGTATTGTTGGGTCTGGGGTGTCTCATACAACCTCTCTCACTCTCCCACACGGTTTAGCGCTCAACATTGCTTTGTGAATGATACGGTGAAATGGCGTGAGTGCTGGGTTAACGGAAGCTAGCCTGCTTGTCAAGCCCTAGTGTTGTCCCATCATAAACAGAGCCCACGTCGGTTTTGCGTTTACGTCGTCTGACAAAATAAAATAAACCCATACTTATCAGTCCAGTAAGACATGAACTGTACGTTCTCATTGTTGACCGGTCATATATATTTTTTTTTTCTGTATTTTTTTTTTTCCTGACTTTCGGACTTACATGCGCGGTTATGACTTTCAATGTAATAACAATGAATAAAGAAAATCAGGATCTGAGAGCGAGCAGTTAAATTCTGTGGCAATAAAAGTGGTTAAACTATAATAAGACATAAGAAATTCCAGATGTTCAAAATCTTTCCACTGGCATTGGAAAGTACGCTTGATAAAATCGATTAGATCAAATCTAGTCACAATATGGCAGAAAGCTGAAATATGGAAATGAGCCCCCTAACAAAAGACCTTTTATTGTGCTCTCTGAACAAGATGGTAATACTTTTCACATTCCTGCAGGTGGCGTGCTATAACCCGGCTGAAGATTCCTGGTCTGTGGTGTGTCCTCTCCCGGAGGGGCATGGCGAGCCTGGCATGGCCGTGTTAGACAGGCGGATCTACGTGCTGGGTGGGAGGTCACATGACAAAGGCAGCCGCATGAAGTATGTGCACATCTACGATCCTGAGCATGACCGCTGGGAGACTGGCGTTGCTCTGGATAGCCGAGTGTCGGGCCTATCTGCCTGCGTGGCCCTGATGCCTAAAAACGCACTCCCGCAGGCTCGCACCAATGCAGACCGAGCCAAAGCATCATGGGAGGAAGTGTACTGGGATGATTCGGACCATTCAAGCGAGGACGGTTGAGGCTGGTTTTTAGAATCAGTAATCTCACAGTCTCAGTACTTGTTGTTGGGATTTAGCCTCGTTTTCTAAAGCCATGTTATGAGTATGTACTGGTGTGTTCTTTAGGGGTGGGTAATGCGGTAAATATGATCTCATATCACAGTACTTATAGGCACAATCAGGTCGCACGATATTTAGGGTTGCTAGCAAAGTTTCAGCAAAAAAGTCATTTATAAACCTGCTCTAATCAGTAGTTTCGATAGCATTATATTCAACATTGATTTATTTCACACAAACAAAATTTACTAATCAACACAACGATCAGATTTTCTCCAGCAACAATGTCTCACTGTACCAATACTAAATAGTCCTGTTAAATTCCCCATTCTCATTGGTCTGAAGGTGTTGATTAACTTTCTATAACAGCAGCTCTGACAGTAATTCCTGTTGAACTTCAAAACGCTGGTTTCCGTGAATGCACTTGTTCTAGGACTTTATCATTTCAATAGCTAACAGCTTACATGGGGACTTGTATAGTTTTCTGTTTATTGAGTGTATTGGGGTTTTTTGGGTTTTTTTGCTTTTTTTGGGGAAGGAGTCTCCAGTGTCAGTGAAAAGTCTTCAGGACGGTTTCTCGGTAACATGACAAGCTCTGGAGTGTTTTTGTTTTTATTATTAACTTCAAGAGAGAGAGAGAAAAGTGGAGGTTCCTTATTGAAACACAAGCAAAATGATCACAATTTGGCTTTATTCATTCATTCATTTATTCATTCATTCTAGAGCAATAAGCAGAGCTATCGTCTATGAGGTAAGGATTTCGAGTCTGCATTTTCATTGTTTTGTTTTTCTGATCTACATGCAGGTAAATAGCACGACACTTTATTTCCCGATTCTCTTACATCGATGATGCGTAATTATTTATCGTTGTGATTTTTCTGTTTTGTCCAAAACTTCACCAGCAGTAACTTTGTGAGAATGTTTTTAATGCAGTTTTGATGAAACTGCTGTACATACAGTTTTTTGTTGTTGTTGTTGTACTGACCGTGCCTTTCGCCTTCCTTCTTCACTGAATATGTTGAAGTTTTGAATCGAGTTTTTTAAGTCTGAGGGTTGCACAGAGAAATGATGAAATAATAGAAATAGAAATAATAAAATGTAGATACTACGTAGTGTTAAGGTTTTTAATTGAGCTCTTAACAATTTTGCCTTCTCAAAAGAATTGCAGCAAGTCGCTTGTCTATGAGACAATCTGTATAAAGAGTTGAAAGTTTGCATTGTTTCATGTGGCACATGAGAACGAAAAAGGAACTAACTATGCATGTACATAAAGGTTATAGTCGATGTGTGTAGACAGAGAGACTGTAGAAAGTGTAGCTTTTCTGGTTGTAAATAAAATCAAATAAAACAAACTGTTCAGCACTGAAAATGTCATGAAGGATTCGAATTACAAACCAAGGAGAGATTTTTGCCAGTTCTTGTTAATGAATTCTATGATGATATATTTCAATTGTAATTAAATTGCAATGAAAAGCCCTTATTGACCAAATGCTAAAAGTACTTATGACATGACCAGCATGTTAACAATGTATCACAAACGCATACAGTCATAGTAATAATAGGGATTTGAAATTTGCAGTTATATTGCATGGAAAACTCTTTTCCATATACTTCTATTGTGTTGAAATAAGATGCAGTTAATCTACGAATTTCCCCCATATTTAATAATGTATCTCATCCTGTTTAGTGTGTGGGAGACTAAATACTTATAAATATTTGATTTGTAATTTCATATCTGAACAGTTGGAAAAATTCAGTGTTCATTAAATGTCATTGCAAATATTAAATTGTGTCATTGGTGCATTGTTCTCAGTCGGGGGGGTGAGACACGGTGGCTTAGTGGTTAGCACGTTTACCCCGCACCTCCAGGGTTGGGAGTTCAAATCCCGCCTCCACCCAGTGTGCACAGAGTTTGCATGTTCTCACCGTGCTTCTTGGGTTTCCTCCCCCAGTCCAAAGACATACGTTGTAGGTTGGCATTTCCTGTAGTGTGTGTGTGTGTGTGTGATTGTGCCCTGCGATGACACCCCATCCAGGGTGTCCCCCTCTTTGTTCCCGAAGTTCTCCAGGCTCCCCACGACCCTGTGTAGAACATGGATGTATGGTTGTTCTCAATAGCCCTTTCTACTGCCACCTTAAACAGGCAGCTAAACTGTAATTCAAAAATAACAAAAAAGAAAAAATTGTGCCGGTCAAAGTCTCAAGAATAGAGATTGAAAAAGAGGTTTTACCAATATTTAAGCATTTTTCCTTAATCGGTTATCGGTTTTGTAATATCAAATCGAACCGATAAATGGCCATCTTGTGGGCATTTTGAGAATTGCATGCAGGACCGCCATAACAGCCATTTTACATTTATTACATTTGTGGCATTTATCAAGCGCGACTTACATTTATCTCATTTATACAACCGAGCAGTTGAGGATTAAGGGCCTCTCTCACGGGCCCAACAGTGGTAACTTAGCAGTGCTGGGGCTTGAACTCCTGGTCAGTAACCCAGAGCCTTTAACCACTGAGCCAAACTCAGTCACATAATCTGTTTACCTCACTGAAGCTTTTATAAAAAATAAATTTAAAAAAAGACACTTTAGTAACAATGCACTTTATTTTATTTTTTTTTTTTTGCACTCTTTCAGACCCCTCTATTTATTGGTGTATAAATAAAAGTTTTTGTTTTGTTTTGTATGCAAGTGAAATTGACAATTGTTATAAATAAAACGGTTTGTTCAGTTCAGTGTTATCATTGTGTCAAAAACAGAAGTAAAACAATAAAAAAAAGATCGGTTCTTCATATCAGTTATCGGGCAAATAATCGTATCGTATCGGTTATAAAAAATCAATATCAACATCAACAGAGGCAGATTCTCCAACAATATTGTTTGCCTAGGAACAGTATATGTGTAGCGTGTAGTTTATACGTTATAGACATAGAGAGGGTAGAAAAGGAGAACAGGTCAATTAAATGTAAAGCAGATAGGTGAAAGCTGGCACATTTGTCACTTAACATTTTTTAAACTTAAATTACTCAACAATTATTTAAATTACAGACTTAATACCTCCGACATAACATCATGCACATGTTTACTTTTTTAAATCATGTGCAAGTTTCCCCATATCGTCATCAAGTGTTACACATTTTCACTGAAGCCAAAAGGAGCGCCATGTTACAACTGTACCCGTAAAGTGGCGAGGAAAAGATATTCAAAAGATCAGCGTTTCCATTAGGCACATTTTAAACATGTATTTTAATTGATTGATGATGCAGAACTGTTTTTCAGCATGTAAGGGAAAAAAAATATATTCGAAAAATATTGGGGGGGTTTTCCCCAAACAGACAATGAGAAGTGATATACTTGTATATTCATGTATGCGTGCGTTTAGAGAAAACAAGCGTGTTACAATTCTGCTGGTTCTCCCTTACATCCCTGCCGTGTGGACAGCTTATAAACAGCTTAAAAAGATCGGGTTGATGTCCATTCTAATTCATTAAGCTCGCTAATGCTCTAAAAATGACATTATAAATGAAATCAGAGATGGTAGCTCATATTTTCAGATGTATAGCTGAGTAAGAGAAAGAGAAAGAAAGAAAGAGAGAGAGAGAGAGAGAGAGCACCTGTTTGAGGAACAATCATGTCTATATCGAAATTGAGCGCAGTTAATTTATTTATTTATTTATTTATTTATTTATTAACTTATACATTCATCCACAAGAGTGTTTTGTGTGTATATGTGTATAGTCATGCTCAGTGACTAGTGATTGTTCAATAGACCTAATACAGATGGAAACTATGGAAGTCTCCCATACAGAGTATGATCTCTCAGGATTGGAACTGGATCTCATGTGTAGTCAAATACAGAAGGAACCCAGAGCTTACGACTGACTCACGATGAGTGGTCCATCAGGTAAGTCAACGTTAATGTCAAATAAATTTACTGCTGAGAAGTTTTGTTAGTAGGGTTGCCAACTCCGTGTGACACATTTCCTGGAGATCCTGGACTGTTATGAATAAATTAGCAGAACTAATTTGGCTGACTCCAAGCAAATCAGTGGCAGTTACATCTATTACAGGCTTTAAGGATTAATTAGCCTAAACTGCAAAAAGGGCTGTCTTAGCAAGCGAAAATACCTTCAACGCAGTCACATTTCTATAGTATTTTCTATTATAAGATAACAATAAAGCAAATATTAGATTATTAAACCTTAGTAAACCTTCTAGACATATTTATTCATTTTAATCCTTACTCTCTTGGATAATTTAGTTTGTTTCTAGAAATAAATGCTAAAAATTGGCAGGGAAAACACTACACTGTGCAGGACAGGGGTTACACCAGGACCAGGGTTGGGAACCTCTGAATTAGTGTAATACTATACACTGCTACATGACAGAATCATATAGAATCGACTCTAAGCCAGTAAGCTAGCTATAAATAAGCTAGCTAGCTGTAAGCTAGCTATTATAAATATTAAATAAATACAGAAAAAGATATATTGTCTAATCATGGAAAACAAAAACCTAAATGACAAACCAAACCTTTTACTAAAAGACACACTAAAAGTACAAAAGCTCCCATGATTATTGAGGTTTGTAAATTAGCCAAAAAAAATCCATCATCGAGAAATTAGTGGGCTTAAGCCAAGGAATACGGGCCAAAAAGAATTTAGAGTGTAAGACTTACACTTCATGAGATATGGGCCAAAATGTAAATGTTTGTGTTATAGCGCTACCATTACACCGATTGCGCCCATCACAGGGAGTACTACCTAGTGACCAAATTTCACGTCTCTGACTAACAGTTTGATCTGCATGAAAAAACAAAAACCAGTGGGTTCCAGCACTGTGTGCTTAGAAGAAGAAGAAGAAGAAGAAGGAGAAGAAGAAGGAGAAGAAGAAGGAGGAGAAGAAGAAGAAGGAGAAGAAGAGGAAGAAGAAGAAGAAGAAGAAGAGACTGACAGCGACCGACAGCGACTACACTGTTGTCTCAATTGACTGACTTTAAGCGCATGGTCAGCTGGACCTTATTGCTACAGATCCCTGTAGAAGTATTGTATCGTGTTAAAACCTCTTTAGCTCCATTATCCCATTTGTGTGTGTGTCTGTGTGTGTAATTCGGCCCAGGGGAGCTCTTAGCACTTCATTTAACATGCAAGACTTTACTTCTGTACTGGTGTCTGGAGAGTGATTACACCTTATAAAACATGCTCTCTTTCATTAGAACACAAATTTCTTAAGAGCCATGTGTCCAAATGCAGTCTCATTTGGTTGTGTGTGTTGAGGTTCCTGGAGCACGAGGCAGGTCATTAGAGCCAGAGTGTGACAGGAGCGTTAAGAGAACCCTGGCGAGGTCACTCTGCACTTGAAAAGCCCCCCCCGTTGTCTTCATGACATATGACATGTGTAGCTGCAGTGTGGCCTGCCACCTCAATCCCCTTCTGCTTGGATACAATTAGCCAAAAAAGGAGGAGATGGCCGTAAAAATGTGTCTGGGTTTCACTTGACAAATGTGCTTCAAAGAGACCTGTATTCACACTTCCATTTTGTTGATGAAGTGGTGGTTATTGTTTTTTGTGACCCACTGCAGTCTTGACTTTTCTGTAAAAGATTCTGGAGCTTTCCGAGGAACTAAAGTGACCCTCAAATCTTGTGAAAAAGATCCACTTCATTCTTTGGATAAGTATTTGGTTTGCAATTTCACTGCAGGGCCTAAAGTATGTACAAAATACCCTCCTGCAACATTTATCCACCGGTAGTTCCTGGTCCAGAGCAGGAACTTAAAAAAAAAAAAAAAAAAAAAAAACTGTCCAGAAACTAAAAATGAAGTGGTGTGTATTGTTTTAGTTTGCACATTTCCACTGAGGTTCTGGAGCCTTCTTAGTCGTGTTCAGGAACTCTTCTAAAGGAGAACCGCACTGTTGTTGGAAGAGTTTTTGGTCTGCGTTTCCACTGCTGTTGCGTAAAATAACAAAAATGATGTGACAGATCTGAGCTTTTATTACATTGCAAAAGCACTGTACTGACCATGAAGGAGATGGAGACTGAATTTGTGTTGTTATTTATTGTTTTGCCTAGTTGTGGAAATAACATGTCAACAGTAATGTAGTTTTTCAAACCTGTGATCAATTTTCATGCTTTTTGCACCTTTTTGCCACACGGAGCACATCACTAAAAGCCTGTCCAAAATACCCTCCTGCAAAACATTTAGAATCGCCACCTGTGTGAAAGCAAGTTTAACTGAAATGTTCTGCTTTGCTGGTCCACTAAAAGCTTGAAGATGTCAGGATGGCATGTAAGATGTTTTGGTCATTCTGTGGAGCATACAGTCATGTGAAAAAATAAGTACACCCCCATAGAAGTTGTTGGCTTTTTTGACATATTTGAACAAGCAAACATTTTCTTGTTTGCTTGTTTCAAAGATGATCAAACGTTTGCTTGTTCAAATATGTCAAAAAAGCCAACAACTTCTATGGGGATGTACTTATTTTTTCACATGATTGTATATTGGACCAATTTGTGATGTACAGCACAGCAAGGTTCACTCTAGTACCTCTTGATCCAGAACAGGAATCTAAAAGTGCAATGGAGTCTAGTTTTCTATGACCCACTGCAGACTTTGCTGAGGTTCTTGAACCTTCTGAGGAACTAAAGTGTCCAAGAACTCTCCTGATCTTGACTTAAACTTTCTGCTTTGCAGGTTTGAAGCTTCTATTTGGACCAATCAGTGATGATGAGTATAGTAAAAGGCCTACTCTAATAGTTCCTGGTTCAGAGCAGAAACGCAACACAAATTTCTGGGTTCCTGAAAAGGCTCTTGCACTGAAAACATGTTTTTTAAGTACTGCTGGAAGAGGACTAATTCCAGCTTGACTTCTATCTTACTCACACATTCAGACCTGTGCAGTTTTTCTCTCTTGGAGGCGAGTTATAGAAACACCATTTAGAGTGAGGGTTCAACATCACCAGCAACCATGAAGTTAGCTGTAAACTGTTGCCTCAGAACTTAGTAGCAGATGTGTTAGATGTCAACACTTTGAATCATTCCCTGTGACCAACTTCAACCATCTTAATGTTCTACCATCTTAAGCATTCAGTAGATAGATTAAATTACATTAAACTCTGCCGATATTCCCTTTATCTTCTTTTGCCCTCTTGTTGAACTCACCCCTGCTTCCAAGTTCACACAAGCCCACTGATCTTGCTTGTTATCACCCTGTCTTTCACACCACTGTATTTATCTAGTGACACAACATCACCAGGACACACTGTTTTCTTATCAGCTCCAGACACATTAAAGCCTCACTGACCTCTTAAATTTAGGGGTCATGCCAGTGAGTTCAAAGAAATTCAGAATTTCCCTTTTTGAACCATTTAGGACTTTTGAAAATGTGCTTTTTCCACTATACATCAATAAAATAAAAAAAAAGAACAACAACAACAACAACAACAGGAGGTGGCCCAAATGGGAAATAACAGAGCTTGGCGTTCTGCTTTATTTATAATGCAACATTCACAGTGATAACACTAAAAATGACTGTGCCATGCTAAGAAATAATTCAAAAGTGCAGAAAAAAAAATCATGACACTATACTAGATATTATCTGAAGACGTTTATTTTTGTGAAAACAAAGGAGGTATGGATTTGGGAGTGGAGGACGTATTTCACCAACGAGGACACACTGAAATGGAACAATCTTGTGTTATGCGTGTGTTTAGACCTCAGAGAGAGAAATTCAACTTTTTGCTTTGGCACAAAGTGCTATGTTTGGCAGAAACTAAAAGATGGTTGTGGTGGCATCATGATGTGGGGATGCTTTTTTTCCATCAGCGAGGACTGGGAAACTGGTCATGATTGAGGGCAAGATGAATGGAACCTATGAAATCTGCATGGACTGCACAACATTCAAGAACTAAGGTTATATAACACTCCTTTTTTAATTTACTGTCCATTAACCATTCACTGATCCTGCACCATTCATCTGAGCTTTTCATCTGAGCTTTTCTCACCAATAGGCTGTTTACTGATCAACTATGAATGGCTTTCGGATGATGGGCCATTTTAAGCACTCAGAACGATTGCTGGGCTGAAAAAACACAACACTGGAGTTCTACAAAATGAGTGGTTGAGATCGGGCTTGAGATCAGGCAGGCCAATCAAGTTCTTCTACTCCAACCTTGGCAAACTATTTCTTTATGGACCACACTTTGTGCAAAGGAGCATCATCATGCGGCAACAAATTTGGGCCTCTTAGTTCCACTGAAGGAAAATCTTAATTCTACAGCATACAAAGTCATTCTAGACAATTGTGTGCTTCAAACTTTGTGGCAACAGTTTGGGGAAGACCCACATTTGGGGAAGTGTGATGGTCAGGTGTCCACATATGTTCGGTTTGGCCATGCGTGTATAAGTAATTTAATTGAAGTTTATATACTGTGTGTTGCTGTTAATAGAGAAATGAATTTTGACCCAATTTAGACATTATAAAATGCTTCTCGGACTGAAAATTTTGTTGTATAAACTACAGTAATACCAGCAACTCATTGTACAGTGCCAGTAGGCTGATTTGGCCCCATGCAGCCTATAGTACACCATGAAACCTGGAGCTGGTATATCAGTGTTGCATTCTGCTTGGACATGAAATAGAAAAAAAAACAATGCCTTTATGCTAAATTGCATTAATTCAGGTGTACAACCTATTAACATACAATACAGCACAGCTATTGGTGGATTCGACTCGTTTTATGTTGTAGAATGTTAAACACAAGCAAACAGTTGCCATGGTATATAAATATTTTCCCTTTTCTTTTCAGTTGATACATTACCAACTTTGTCCTTGTTATAAAACATTCTAAAGCTTACTACAATAAATATGCACAACTAATATAGACATTTATGTCCCATA
Organism: Stegophilus panzeri; assembly: GCA_024331685.1. Classification (NCBI taxonomy): domain Eukaryota; kingdom Metazoa; phylum Chordata; class Actinopteri; order Siluriformes; family Trichomycteridae; genus Stegophilus; species Stegophilus panzeri. Next base: position 5,778,389 of record JANDJT010000190.1, on the reverse strand, counting down.
TATACTTCTGTGTTCAACTGAAACTGAAGTAAATTTACTATTTCCAACTTCCAGCTAGGGAAAAAAAAGCATCCCCCTCAACTTGGAATTCCTAGTTGAGAAATTGGGAACCCAAAATGAAACATATATGTATCTTATCAACATTGCTGCTCGGAAATGTGTAGATCTATTACTTCTCTACTTTTAAATGAGAATATAGTCATATCTGGGTGCCGATCTCAAATTCTCCCCAGGCCACATCAGCATTTTTGTGAGCCCTTGAAGGGCCATAATCTATGGCTATTCATTTTTATGGTACGGAACGATAACGGTCACTGGTGTAAACTGTAGATATTACTTGTGTAGTGTGAAAGTGTTGAATAGTATGTACTATGGACCATCGCAGTATTTTTTTTGCAAGTTTTAATGGGCCAAATTAATCAACATACAGTCACATTATTTGGTTAAATATTCAATTCAATTCAATTTTATTTGTATAGCGCTTTTTACAATAGACATTGTCTCAAAGCAGCTTTACAGAA
>JANDJT010000190.1:5764660-5777768 GCA_024331685.1 Stegophilus panzeri | reverse complement strand
GTAGTCCCAGGAATCTGGAGTTGGAGTAGATGAGAGCTCCATCCAGAGGCAGGACATCCGAAACGGACCAGGCAGGTACGGATATATAACACTGACAATACAGTTTTGTTAAAGATTGCTCAGATTATATCGTATTTACCTGTCTAGGTTGTTGCACCATTACTTATAGTTGTAGGAGGATGAAAATGATGTAATTCAGCTGCGGCTGAAAATGAGTTTCATTCAATCACGACATTTCAACGTGCACACTATATTTAAGCCAGAACATTATTTTGCCTCACCAAAATCACTTTTACAGTTCATTGTTCATCAGATATAAAATCCACCCATCTGTGGCTTTTTCCTGAATTTACGTCAATCTTTCTCAAAGAAAGCAGGTGCTTGGATCCCTAATTTAGAATTTGGTATGAAAAGTATATAAATAGAAGACTTTTTCGAAGCACAAAGCACACTAGAAATATGGAAATTCAACTCTCAGTAACTTGGCCAGCCTGATGATGATGATGATGATGACGACTGCTCTTATATTGTCTCAATTAATGGACAGTGAACAGGCCAATCTTTGCACATGCGAGATCGTCTCTGTTTCACACACACCGACACATAGACCCTCCCCCTTTACGGCAGTGATTAGCACCTGAGATCAGGGACGGTGGAGCCATCAGTGTCTGCTCTTTTGAGATGTGAAACGAGGCAGCCATCCCCCATTTTCACGCTGCTTAGGAGTCTTTCAGTGTCACAGAAGAGCTCTCAGTAGGATTGTGTGCACAGAAAGAGTTGTGGAGTTGGGTGGGTGCCTCATTAGTGTTAACAAAAGAAAGGGAAAATGAGAAAAAACAAACAAAAAACGAGCAAACCAACACCACAGGGGAACCGTAAAATAATGTACATTTGGGAAAAGTAAAATGCACTCTTATTTCAGTTATGCTGTTCTCTAACCGTTTATCACGTGTTGCATCCGATTCTTTATTACCTTGAGATTTATTACCTGAGAGATGTGTTTACAACAAGTGTTTCTCTTTGTGAGTGCAAAAAGAATCGCTTTACAATGACTTTACTGTGTAATTGTTTGTTTTGAAAACTTGATTAAAAAGATGAACCCTTTAATTATTTAATTTCATTAGCATATACATATTGAGAAGAATGTGGTGTAGCCTGTTTGTGCAAATAAATCTTTTGTAAAAAATTATGCAAATGTTTAGCAAAAGACTGAGTCTTTCTAATGAAGCATAAATATTGCAGCAGAAACCTGGTTGATGATGTTCTGATCCATCCGATCTTAGATCAGAGTAGGTAGTTAAGGATGTAACACAGACCTTCTAATTAGTCTCACGAGCTCTACTTGCTCACTCGCCTGTCTACTCCACTTCCCCCCTAAAAATAGGACAACATAAGCAACTAAGACTCTTCACATTTACATGAAATGAGCACACACAATTATCAGTGCAGAATAGAAACCACAATGTCTGATTTTTACATAATATTTACTTTTTCCCCACACATCCAGTTTCTACAGTACCATTTTCAGCAAACACAATTTTTTTTTTATTTTTTTTTACAAAAATAATATTAAGCAGCAGTGAAACCATTCACTAAATAAATAAACACACCCATATTTCAGCCATTTCGAAAGAAACTCAGTCCTTTTCGGGTGCCAAGTAAGCAGCTAATACATTTTAAATTGGAAGCACGACACTAGCTAAACATACATCTCTTTTAGATCATTTGACCATCGTGCAGTCAGCGCTAGTTTTGTCTTGAAGTTTGACTAATCTCGGTCTCTCTCCAAACTTCTTTTCTGATTTCCACTTTGCCTCCAAAGAGGCTGAGCAAGCCTCGAGTCTACTCACTTTGTCCTGCTTCTCTGATCACCAACAGGAGTATGAGAAGAGCGGGTACTGGCTCCAGTCGGCCATGTTGGCATGATGGTAGCCGTGATGGACAGCTTGGGTCCCGTAGTCTGCTGCTAAGTGGTGGTGATGGTGCGGGTGGGATGGGTACTGGGCTGAGCTTGTCCCGCTCCACTGGCTTAGGGTCTGATCAGTGCTGTAGGGTGCATAGAGTGCATGATGTCCCAGCATGCCTGGCTTAGCCTGTGCCACGGCTACGTTCAGCACCCCAGCATAGTCCTGCACACCAGCCGCAGGGGGAGGACACTGTGGAACAACCAGATCAGTGACTTTGCTGTCCTGCTCAGGCACGGTGGCAATGTCAGGCACTCGTGATTCAAAGCTGGAGCGCCCAGCACTGCTGCTCATGCTCGAGGAGGTTGGTGATGTAGACTTGTTGTAATCAGGAAATCTGAGAAGTGATCCAGAAAAATATTTAGTAAAAATCTTTCCTGATACCTTTTGATTAAAATCCAAATAGTAAAGCTCAAGACAGCTTATTCTCTTCTGCTCATTCAGCTGGCAATCACAAATACATTTGCAGCAGTGACTTCATAAATAAATGATCAATAGGTACCTGTAAGGTTGGTATGTGCCGTGTCCTGGCACAAGCTGTTCAGAGCTGTATATGTCTCGAGTATTAGAGCCCAGTGGGGAGTCTCTTCCCAGGCTGTGGCTGTTTTCCCTATCAGATGCTCCTCCCCATGGAGAATTCGGCTCCTCTTTAACCCCCTCCTTGCATCCAGGTTGTGCCTCTGCCAGTCCCTCATAGGAAGAGCGGCGCAAATCTAAAAATTGTTAAAACTTCCCGTTAGTATCCACAGAATACTACGACTGTAAATGACAACTTACATGATGAATTAATAAAGAAGGAAACTAAATTGTCCATTGGGATTGACAGCTTAAACCCATACCTGGTGAGCTATCTTGATCCGAGTCCCTGACCAACGAGTTCAGCCTCTTAGCCAGCCGCTCCGTATCAGCTGGGCCTCTGTTTGCACGTCTATGTTGGGCAAGAGGAACCAAAACCTTCAGAATTGTTTTTTTCTTATGATAAACAAAAAAGATATTCAATGCAGTTCTGCTGCTACCGTTGCTCACCTTTTTGAGTTCATGCCCTCATCTCTGAATCCCTTGGCAAAGGGGTTGTTGTCGATTTTCAGTTTGGTAATCTGTAAAAGGAAGCACAACAACCATGAGCCACATACAAAACAGTTGTGTGCACCCATGCCTGATATTACTGTGTGTAATGAAAGACAAACCTTGGTATTCTGGTATGCTGTGACAGCAGTAAAGGAGGTCTCTGGAAAGGTGAAAGTCTGGAACACACTCCAGCGTACACTGTAGAGGTCATCAGCCTGCACGATGTGGAAGCGGGGATGGTAGCGATGCATAGAATGCAAGATGATCTGCCCCACAGACAAAAAAAAAGTAATTATTCGCTGCCAAACTTTCATATTGTGCATATCCATCATTTGGTATCAATATCACTTTTTATTCTATGACTGTGGGGGGGAAAAGCAGCCGTAACAACAAATCAGCTGAATTACCTGGTCTTATGTTGGAATAAGACAGCTTTAATCAAATGTTATAAATGCCAATCATAACTTCATTGATAAGGCCATTTCTGAGGACTTCAAGAAAAGATCCCAGGATCTTTGTTAAGAATAAGATACTTACATGTCCATGTTGGTCGAGAGCATTGTTGGTGAGTTTGAGCTTGAGAAAGGAGACAGATTGTTTCATCCAATGGCTTCCTGGAGCTGGTGAGTCTGGGTGCAGGTAGGTCCTGTAGGGTGGCTGTGGCTCAGCCTTACCTGCCACCTCCCACTTATCCTTATTCCACTGGACACAGAAGGAAACTTATTGGTTTCAGCAAAAAAATGTTCATGGTCATGTTGTTTGAGTGCAAAGGTAACCGTCAAGGACAAGAAGATAAACTGCATTGCCTTTGCCAGTGACAGAAGGGCTAAGGGTGGAGGGGGGTGTGACTTTGGGGAGGGGGACCCCCAGTTGCTCCTGTAAAAACAGGAAGAGTTTGGGCCCTTTGAAGTGGAGTGTGAGTTGTGTAATCAGTGGTGAGAAGACTCTGGACACAGACAAGCACCAACTGCCCCAATCACTACTTTTTACCATCTCCACAATTTTTTTTTAGCATGTCCAGTGTACCACAAAAAACACAAGACAGAACATTTTTCTGTGGTCATTTCATTCTGGGTAAGTCTTTCCACCTTTTCCACATCTCTACATCTTATAAACTGGTGAAATTCTAGACATATGTGAAACCAAACAAGGCCATTGATAAGTATATGGATACATGTTCATACTGGTTTGAGCTTGAGAAAGACACAGAGAAAAAGTTAAATCTTACCTTGTATCTGAAGCCATCTTCAGGCACAATGTCCACCAGGAGGATGTACTTTGCATAGGGCACAAGTCCAGAAATATTTATCTTACAATGAGGGAACATCCTCCTGCAATAGACACACAAAGCATACAATTTGGTCAGCATTTATACATCATTCTTCATAGGGTGTATCCATAACCTCAAAAGGGGCTACCCATTAAGGTGGGTGTTTTACCTGCCAGGCTTAGTGATGATCATCTCAGTACCAATCTCATGGAAGGACTTCCAGAGCTCAGGGTCCTCCAGGGTTATCCTGATGTTCCCTTGGTGAAAGGAGTCTGTTGCTCCAGCCATTGCAGACGGAGGTGGAATACTGAAGTTGTGTTTGAGGTCTGAGTGAAAGGGAACAAGGAAAGAGACAGCATGAGATTGAGTCCTCATAGCATTCAATGAAGGATGATAGTGTGTTTTTTAAACTTCTATAAGAAGGTAAGTCTAAATTTCACAAGAAACACTCAACACAATGAACGGTGATCAAACTTACCTCGAATAGTTTGCATTTCACAAGATTCTTCGTCTGCAACAAAAATCAAGATGAACCAAGAAAGATAATCAGTGTTTTCTCGAATTATTTTCAATCACAGCACCAAGCTCTCCATATGATTTCCCGAAGCTCCAGGTAGATCCGCAACCACTCAAGTTAAGTCCAGAGATATGGAGAAGATGAGGGCATACAGCTTTCTGAGGAGCACAGAAGACATCGGGCAGATTTAAGGGGACATTGCTAGTGGGCGGAGCCTGGGACCCCATTCTCAGCCTTTGAAGTGGCCCAGGGATGAGTCAATGTCATGATGTGATTGGAGGATGGGTGAAATCAAAGAGACTTAGCAGAGCCTTGATAGAGTCCCAACAGGAAGGGGACCAGGCTGGCTTTATGAACTGCTAAAAGACTTTTAAGCAAATATTCACAGGGCTTCCTAGAGCACAAGTCAACAATGAAATATCGCTAATGCTGCTAGTTAAAGTGAGTGAGGGCATAGCCATGGTCTAAATGGCATTTTTACACATTCACACAAACAGAATAATGTGTACACTTGGGAAATGTTTGTTCATTCACACAGACTTATCCATTCATTTTCACTGGAGCAACAGATACAAGGTCATTATATCAGCAGTGAAGGTAGTGAGCATGCATATTAAATACACTTTATTAGTTTATTTCCAAACCCTAAGGTAGGTTACTCAGTAACTATATGGAAAATTATGTGAAAAGATTAAGCTAATATTAAGGGACAAACTAATATTACAATACCAGAGTTTTTCACACTGTTTGCTGTTGTCATGAATCAGTGGACACTTTTAAAAATAATTGGTTTCCCTGTCTTAAGGAAAATTACATCTTTTCATCACTTTCTAAATATTTACTACTACAGACTCTCTAGATCCATGTTTCTAGTTTAACATTTTATATGTAATACTATTTGTTTATTTCTTTAATTATTTTATTTAGAACATGTACCCGGGCCGTTGTTTCACTTTGTAGCCGAAGCTGGAGTGAAAGAACACGTCCATTATAGGGACTGAGGTAGAGGAACGTAAAGCATTAATAGATCCATGACAGAATGCAGGCCCTGAGGCAAAAATGCAGGTGAGCTTACCTGAGGGACAACTACAACTCTAGGGTGTGTGGGGGAGTATGCGTATTGTGGATTCAATGTGTCTAGACGTGACTATGCTTCAGTACTTAATCTCATTAGGAGCACCACCACATTCCTCATGTGGGTTTAAGTTTTGTAATCATGCAGAGAACTAAAGAGACCACATTGAGATGGATTTGGAGAAACAGATAAAGACTGAGATGTGGATGACGCTGAATGAAATTCAAAGAATAATTCGGAAACAGATACAGCCAGAGTGGAAGAGGGTTGAGGGAGGAAATGGCAGTGAGGCAGTGAAAGAATTTGACTGTATGGCCTGGTACTTCACAGGCTGTTAGAACAATTGGGTCTCCAGTTACAGAGAACAAACACAAACAGCACAAGTGGGTTTATCGGGGTGAATAATCTTCGGAGGGAATTACTAACTATCTATGTTCATTTGTGAATGAAAGCGAGCTGATGTGTGTGCTTGACCTGCTGTATTCACAAATGAGGAAATAAGCATTGGAGACAGTCTGGAGTCTCTTCATAGACATGTTGGTTTACTGATCGACTTTTTGTAAAACGCCTACAAATCCTTCTGGTTATGATTTTTCTATCGTGAATCTCATGAAAAGCTCTTAAAGCTACACTATTAGAGAGAGAGAAAAAAAAAAAAAAAAAAATATATAACAACACAGTTCCTCAGGGGTTCTTTGATGAATTTTACTTGGGAACCCTGGGTATTGTGGGGTTCTTCATAAAATCTTTAAACGTTACCCAAACAGACAAACCCAAAGAATCCTTTACAACAGGGATTCTCAAAATGTTTTGCAACCCCATAAAACAAATTACTCTTGTGAACATAATCAAACTATTGAAATATCGCTCATAATTATTTAAAAGTGTACTTAATTTAAACTTTAACTTAAAAAGTTATATTTTGGATATGTATTGGTTCCATAGAGCTTTTTATTCCTTAATTTCTCACTCGACACACTTTTATTGAAATTGTCATTTGCCATTATTTATAGGTTGCTTGTTTTTGAGTTATTGAGATTTGGATTAAACCCTTTCAACTTTAGTGACCAGACAAACAGGCTAATAACTATAATAACTCAATAATTCATGTAATAACAACGGTGGGTTGTGACAAATGTAATGGAATAAAATGAAATAAAAATCGCAGGCTGTGCATCACACTGAGAACCGTGGCTTTAGATACAACCTTATTTTCTAGGTGTGAAAATGAGCAGAATTTGATATTGCATAACTGAGTAGTAAGAATAATTTACTTACAACACTATCCTTGTGAAATGCTCATAATTCTTGTTTTATGTAATGGATGTACATACTGTAGATTATTAGTCAAAGATAATGATCTCCCAACACCAAAGTGCAGCTGTGGTGTGTAAAATGTTGATGGACCGAGGTGTATGTTTCAACAGCACTTACATTAGGACCATTACACACGGTGACGAGGTTGACAGATAAAGAGAGCTAAGAGGGGGGAAAAAAGTAAACAGCACCTTATAAAGCCCAGGAACATATAATTCATCTTAAAACTCAAATTAAAATTGCAAATTATATATATATTCATGTATTTTTTATTTTATTTTATAAAGGCCATAACTTACTGACACGGCATGTACTGTACGTCACTAATCTGCTCTAAGTTTTAGTACCTGTAAGGGTACTATGTGACGTTTCACTTTCAAGTAAACCCTCTTTACCAAAAAAAGTACCTTTACCAAAGGTACCTTTGAGGAACCTTTTTAAGAGTGTAGCATAATGCCGGATCATAGACTTTCACCTGGTAACACTAATGACCTCCAAATGTGTTATAAAACACATTTGTAATATATAGTGTAATGCACTGAAGGGCCTCAACGCAGGTTTAGGTTAGGTTTAGCGATTCAAGTCAGCCTTTAAAAGACATACTTAGGTCTAGTATAAAGTGAAATTTAGCGGGTTAACATTTTGACAGCTCTCTGCTGGCGTTGCTTCAATGCCCTTTAGGGAATTCAGCCCTCTACATCTGTTTTCTTAAGTGCTCCTCTCAGTTTCAATCAATAGCGCATACAGAGACTGATGGAAATGTATTTTTGTGTCTTTGTGAAGGTTATATAACTGAAACGAGACTAAAACTACTCATAAAGGGAGTCCCAATTACAACAGTATTGTGTGTTTATGAGTTGAAAGCCTGCTCTAGCTGCGAAAGTATTGAATGCAGGCCAGGCTGAGTGGATGCATATTGGTCTTATAGCTCAAACTCATCCATACAGAGTGTAAGAGAATGGCCACAGATCCTCTCACACCTCTGTGACAGACTTCATGAAGAGGCCTCTAAAGGAAAGGAGAAAAATAGGGACAGGACTTCTTTCCAGTTTCTTTCTCTCTAATGAAGGTGTGATGGTTTCAGTTCTTCCACCTGAGAGAAGCTGGTGATAAGCACACGTAATGCGTTGTTGGCGTCACTCCACACTGTGGACACACACACTTCCATCCTGGTGTGTAGAAGTGTTGTGTTAAATTCTTACTGGATTGTTCAAATTGTAATGTAGGACATGGTTGAAGTTCACTCGTTCTAATTTTGACTATTGTTAGAAAATAAGGCTCAAATGTCTTAAATATGTTTATACCCATGACAGACCCTTGCTGCAGGTTATAATCTTACCTGGATACTGTAGATTCGTACATACAGCTGAATTCATAACATCATTTCAACACACTTTTAGATGTACAAGAGTCATAATTGATCAAATAAATCACACCATTCAGTGTCACCCAGAAGATGACGGGATCCATTTTGAGTCTGGTTCCTCTTAAGGTTTCTTCCTCAGACCGTCTCAGGGAATTTGACCTTTTGGACTTCAATCAAGGAAGTACCTGATATGAGATTCTGAATAATCAGTCAGTCATTGCAACATCACATTCATAGAACCACCGCACTCTTGTATGCATCTAATATTATCGTATGCCATTTTGGTTGAATTTTGTTCTTCTTGCCACTGCCACCGCTGTCGTTGAGTAACACAGGATCTAAACCTACATCCAGATTTCTGTAGACATGTTTTTTTTGACAATGTTTATATGTATAAAACTACGACTGAACTGAATTAAAAAGGTTTTCCTTAACAATATCCAGTATGACAGTAGTAAAAGCATATTCGATGCTCTAAATGGCAAAACATGATGACTAAATGCCCTACATGGCCGAGTAGTTGGAACAATTCACTTGGAACATTATCTCGAGAACTGTTAATCATTCCTTATTTACATACCTGATGTTTGTAGGTGATTATCGTGTAAGATTTAAATCAGTCATCACCAAACGAGATCATGTAAGATGTTGATGGAGTGAGGCGGACAGTACTGCACGTTTCAAGTGGTAGTGATGACACAGACTGATGAAGCTAAAAGAAGGAAAAAGAGGCAGAAAAAAAAACAAGAAACAGAAATCCAGGATTAAAACAGTAATGAAGTGGTACAAAGGTTGATATGTGTGCAGTGATGTCAGTATTAGCAGCTCAGGCTTGATGATTTGGACACTCGACCACGTTAAGGAGCTTATTAACACCTATGAGGTGTTTGTCTGGTTAGAAATTACACACGATTCTACAGTTATGGAGCATGAGGGTAAAAAGGAGGGGGGAAATGCAACTTTCTGAATGATTTAATGACCAAAATGGAATTTGATGATGATGACAATGCATATGAGAGAGTGGTGGTTATATAAGACATATAAACATGATTCTGGAAATCTCGATGGCTATTCAAAAATCCCATATCAAGATTTCCAATCTTCACAAATCTTAATTCAAACTCCAAAAGGTCAAAGTTGGGTCCTTCAGCTAGTTGACATTGAGCTAACCTCATCAAGTTGTGAAACACGTCATAAAATTATGCATATGCTCTTTGATGTGGTTAAAATATCATTAATGTGTTGCTGAAAACACATGGCGTGCCTTTAGAGGAAATGTAAGGTTGTCTGAGGTGTCGTATATAAACGTTACTAGCAGCTTCCTGTTGAAGACCCCACAGAGATCAAGAGAGCCCTACCGAGCCCCACACCATGCTCAGAGTTGACACACACACAACCTGAACCCAAGTCCAACTCAGCTTTTGTCTTGTGCTGTTTAGGAACTTTGGTTTTACGGAGGAAAAGCTAATCTCAGATCGGCAGCTTGGTTCAAAGCCATTGTCATCAACGCTTCATAACGCAGCTTATTGTAGGCATGTTTTTAGTCATGTGAATTCGTTACAGCTTCTAACTTCAAGTGCCGTCGTTGTTTCCAATAAATGAAACATGTAACAGATAAAACAATGGCTAAAATTCTTAAAATTAAGAACTGTACCATTTTTCCTTGGTCTACAGAAATGACCATTGTTAAGAGACTAAAAAAGTCAAAGCACATTTAAAATTTTTCATTTCATTTCCTTCTTGCTAACTCTGTAGAGTTATAGCCAGGTTCACCATTTGCTATGCCTCACATGGACACCATCAGTACTCAATAGCTTAACAGCTGCCAATACACAGGCACTTCTGGGCCGTGATCAGACGGCTGTAGGCCTCCATAAAGGCCCCCCCTGCCAGGGCCCGACGAGAAATCTCACACCTTTCACTGGCATTAACCATGCAACACTCCCTTTTGATGCTCTAATTGGCCACTTTCAGCTCTCAGGTACGAGCCATCAACAGGAATGTAGAGCTTGGCTATGTCTGGACACTGGAAATCAAGTCAAATCAGTATCTGAAGGCACATAAACTAGCACATACAGTAATGCTGAAGAAGGTTCCTGGGGTTTAAGACGCAATGAGAAAGCATAAACGAGGAACCGGTCAAGATCCCAGACATTTAAGGGCGTAGTGTGATAATCAGTACTGAATACGTGTATCCTAATACAGCGCTAGAGATTATATTATGTTCCTTTAAGGAATGAGCTGCACGTTTGACCTTGGGTGTATATAAATTGTAGCGTGCTTGCCAAAGAGAGCAAATGACAAATTGGCAGCACTTTATAAGAATCCTCTAGGAGTTGCTAATGGGCCCTAATGTCCTGCCTCAGGTCTGAAGGCTTCACACTCGGCTAGCCATTCCCTTTAACACAGCCTGCCTAATGCAGACGGGGTGGTCCAGTAGCAAAAGGATAAACAGCCAGCATTTGCACGGCGAAAGAGAACTCAAAATGCACTTTTCTAACTTTCTCCTTCCAAACCCAACATTCCTTTCCAATATATGATATTCCACAGACTACACCGAACCCCTCATATACTCAATTCAGGTAGATTGAGTTTGTATAATGCTTCTAATAAGTACAGCTGTAAAGAAATCAGGATGTATACTATAAAGATAAATGTTGAAAGGATGTTCAGTATGCGTATATTGTGAATCCTGGGATGAGTACAGGACAGTGTGTATGATCACAGCAGCAGTTCGACAGTATCCGCGTCAGATTATTCACTCACGACTGAGACTTTGGTTATAAACTGTTTTTTTTTTTTTTTTTTTTTTTTTAAGAAGTGCAATCTAGATTATCCATGCAGGACCATCGATAGCATCAGAAAGTGAGACACTCCAAGCAAGTGAACGAAAATGAGAATTCAGATTTGGGGAAGTGGGGATTTATACTTTATACACCGTTTTGTTATTTGCAAATGACCGAGGATTTCACCATTTTGTAGAAACTGGTCAAAATCTTATTACTCTAAAAGTTATTAAAGAGTCAGAGTCGCTTATTCTTACCTTGTCTTCAAACGAAATGTTTATCAGCAGCACAGATGTCAAACTGTGTGATGATTATTATTATTATTATTATTATTATTATTATTATTGCTATGAGATGAATTATCATAATCAATGGATAAAGGAAGAAACCCATATTGTCAATCAGTGGTACAGGCAGATCTAGGAGATGTTACCTTTAGAACAAAGAACAGCTAAACCAAAAACATTTTGAAGTTTACAACATGAGCAGGTCCCCACACTTTCTGACCTAATTTTTCCTTCTTAATTATTATTTAAATGACTACAATTACAATGATCATTATATAATTTGTTTCATTAGTATTCCAAATCTACTTCGATGTTTTCCATAACTGACATAAAGGCTAAAACTATTTAAGATCGTGATGTTACAGAGAAACCACAAAGCTCAAAGTCCTCTATTCTGGAGAGTTTCCTGTGGTGGAAAACACGCTGACACTGGAGACTCCTTCCATAAATGTTAAGAAAAATATCTCCTTACAGAAGCCTTCACAATTTCAACTATTATATGTTTTTCTTTGCTAAATGACAGCACATTTATAAACCAGTTTATTATCAGGTTATATTATGTGACGCATCTATCATTTAAGTCCTTGTGAAGGAGTTGTTACTATAGAAACAATAATGATATCAGATTCAAAAATTTCAATAGCGCTGTGGTATAAATAACAGTTACACCAACAACCATATGAATGAAATTCCTGTCTGAAATTCCTAATTTTTATTATATTTAGTCATATTGTACATGATTCTTGAGTATTAACATGTTAAATTCTTTGATTCTATCACAGTGATTTTTGGAAACGGCCCTCATCCACAGAGAGGCAGAGGGCAAAATACTCTTAACCAATGTAATCTTGTCAATTTGTTTAATCCAAAGTCTAGCTCTATATTATTCCATTAGTGAATGTCCTGTTCACTCAGAAATATGCCACATTCTGGGGGGGGAAGAAAAAAAAAAAAAAAAGAAAAAAAAAAAAGACAGTTTTGTTTCTGCATTAAAACCATAGACTATTTACTGTAGCACTTTGTCAGCAAACCTAAATATTATAGGTTTATATGATGGCATGTCATACCTGTCATGTATCGATGCGTCTTCAAGATATGTGATGATCTTTTTGTACATCTTCCACCCACAGCTCATAAGCATTGCAAATGCAAAGGTAAGTATTATAAATTCAGGTAGAAAGCCCTGAGGCGCAGGTTACTCCTAGTACGTTTATTAAATAAAAAAAATAAAAATAAAAAATAAAAAAAAAGAGACAGAAATCGGCGCAGGGTGAAAGTGTCATCAAGTGTTATTTTTGGTTTTGTGACAATTTTTAATGCAGCAAGTCAAAAACAGAGAGAAATATGAACCCTCAGGAGAACAAGTGTGAGCAGAGAGAGGGCAAGCTCAATGCTCGTACCATCCGTCCTTCACTAAGTTACATTCTCAGTACAAGCCAAAGCAGAGCCATACCCGCC
>JANDJT010000190.1:5741756-5764560 GCA_024331685.1 Stegophilus panzeri | reverse complement strand
CCCCCCTCCCCCACAAAACAAACAAACAAACAAACAAACAAACAAACAAACTACCATGCTTTTACAAAGTAGAGAAAAATACAAACATCTTTATCCATTTACAGGTCTGACATTTGTGTCGAACGTCCAGCTTGTATCTCTTGACAAGCTTTTTCCTTATTTTGCAAAAAATTCTTTTTTTAAACTATTTTTTTATTATTCAATAACCAGAAAAATACAGGAGGGAATGAATCCATCCATTTGTAGAAAAAGTACTGTTTAAGATATTAAAAAACAAAACAAAACAAAACAAACATTCGGCTGTTTAGGAAGGAGATCCACATGATCTCCAGAAGTTATGTGCAGGGGAAGGCAAAGCACAACACATCTTGTGCTTTCTTTTCTTCAAAAAAATATACATTTACTCTTTAAAACATGCACGCAATGCTCTACAGCTTGAAGAGTGATGCACCGGCTTTCAATGCAATGTGTCCAGGATCATGCTAAGGTCTGTCTCGCTCTTGTTTTTAAAATATATATTCCACTATTGATAAGATCTTGACATTGGTATGAAGCTAGACACTTGACTATGAAAAGGTGCATTGCTTTAAAGCAAACCGACCGGATACCTCTGCGTAATTAGATTACATAAGTACATTTAGTTAAAGTACACATAGTCTCCGACTCGATGCTGGTGGCAGGACTCAAACCTGCATGCTCAAAACTCTCACGCCCAGCTACGTAATTCAGTACAAAAGAAATTACTAATGAAGACCGACCACGATTCCACGTAGCACAAACATGAGTACAGTCATTACAAGAGCTGCTTTGATCAGAAAAAAACAAACATTTAAATGACCAAAAAAAAAAATAATAATAATAAAAGTCCAATTATGAAAATGGGGGTTTCATAATAGGAGTACCAAGAGGCCAAAGTGGCTCACTTTATGAACTCTACGATAAGCATAATTAAACTGATCCATCAGGCAAAAGTAAACGTTGGTGAAAAACAGTGTAGAAACTCATTTTGAAAAAGTGGTTGGCGTTACAGGAAACTGTAAACACATGCTGTTGTTGGACTGGACACGTCGCACAAGCAAGGCAGCCATGCTCAAAGCAAAGCTTCACTGTGGGTAGCACAAGATCCACCCTACACACACACACACACACACACACACACACAATATATATTTATATATGCGCAACATTCTGGCAATGTTTTAGTGCTTGCATGCTGACAGCATCAGAGCAAATATCCACGTTGATATGTCATGAGTTTAAGCACCTTATTCGAGATGTAAACTCATTTCATTTAAAGTAAAGAGGGGGGAAAAAGGGAAAAGGGAAACACTTTCTCATCTAATGCCCCCGTGGCTGTAATTATAAATGCCTTGCATTAAACTAACTGTGTGCATAGGACCCCTGCTGTTAATGCCGCTGATGTAGGTGCATGAAACAAACAGCACTCGACTCGTGCACCGGCGTTTAGAAGCTGCTGGTCAGAAATCGTTGTTCAGACTTTGCAGCATCGTTGCGAAAAAAGGAGAAAAAAAAAAGGCAAAAAGCGAGAGAGAAAAAAAAAAAAAAAAAAAAAAAAAAAAAAAAAAAAAAAAAAAAAAAAAAAGAAAAAAAAAAAAAAAAAAAAAAAAAAAAAAAAAAAAAAAAAAAAAAAAAAAAAAAAAAACACAGTGCATATGTAGCAAGAGGACATCATTGAGCATCGAGGAAAAAGCCCTTTTGCTTAAAGAACGTGCATACTGCTGAAGAGACCAAGTGCACGGACGCAAACGTTTCATCGATTCAAGACGAAAAAAAAATGAGCTAAGAAACAAGAGAAAGATTAGAAAAGAGAGAGAGAGGGAGAGAGAGACAGTCAGAAATCTTTCTAATTCAAATGTCCATGTAGTCGTCCTCCTCGTCCGTCTCGCTGTCGAGTGACGACTCCTGGCTGGACGTCTCCTGGACTTCCAGCGCCGGCTGAGCCAGAGTGTCCTTCTTCACGTTAGCTGCCGACTGAGACGCCAGAATCACGTTCTAGAAAAGAGAAGATGAAAAGGGAAATGACGTGAGAAAGGAAGTCCTGTTGAATTAATCATATAGAACCAGATACGGGGTAACGGTGTTATTTGTTATTGAATCCAGGCACTCAGCAATGCTGTGTAAAACTCAGTCAGGGAGCATTGCGCACGAGCTCAGGATGCGACAACACTGACTCAACGGTTTGTGTAGGTGGGTGGAGAGTTACAGCTGCTGACCGGAACTCATTTGTTTTGGGAATGTTCCACAACATGATTTGTAACCATTAGCAAATCGGATTTATGTGCCTATTTGAACAATTAGAAGAGGAATAAAACAT
Source organism: Stegophilus panzeri (assembly GCA_024331685.1). Lineage (NCBI taxonomy): Eukaryota > Metazoa > Chordata > Actinopteri > Siluriformes > Trichomycteridae > Stegophilus > Stegophilus panzeri. The sequence continues at coordinate 5,762,225 of JANDJT010000190.1, read as the reverse complement.
AATTTATAGTTTTACATAATTCTTGGCTTGAGGTGAAACGTGTTATGGATGTCGCTGGTATGGCCTCTATGATATCTTTTCTCTTTTACTATTTCCTATTTTGTACTGTATATGCTTCAATGCGTGAAATTGTTTTTTATGTGAAACTGCTATATTGACCAGGACTCCCTGGAAGAAGATATTTTGTACATCAATAGGACTTTCCTGGCTAAATTAAAAAAAAAAACAAAAAACAAAAAAACATCTCTGTGACATGCTGTTATTGGATAATAATCAACTTTGGATTTGTAACAGTAACTCGGCTTCACGTTGTGCCACGTCACACCACTCGGTTGTTGATTATATTCCTATAAAATCATGCCCTCGACTCGAGTGTTTGACAAGTTCAGCAGTAGCTTTAATACAGCAGGATCTTCTCTAGTTTCTGTTCTGCCAGTCAGACAGAGTCCGGGCACAGACTTACTTTGAGCCTTTGTTTGGTCTCCTCTGAGATGCTGCCTTTGGGTGAGAGCAGAGTGGGAGTTGGAGGCGTGACCGTGATCTCCGGGGGGAATTTGGTGGCTGTGGAGGGGATGAGCAGCTTGGGCATGTTGGGAGGGATCCGGGAGCGGATCCGACTCGAATCGGCCTGCTTCGACTGATCAGCGCTTTCTGCACGGATGGAAAAATGACACTCGTAACGTTGTTTACAGCCTAACACTCCACACACACACACACATGGGATGAGCATAGGAGAAGCACTGCACTGTGTTATTATTGTATTGTACAAAAGACAACGTAGGATCTGTTGGTTTTAAAACTGAATGGGTTCTTGTGACTAATATTTTTACTACACTTTACATTTCTTAAAATATGAACATTTTAAAACGTTCAAATCTGGATTTTGTCTTTAAACAAATAAATATGAGAATCTATACAGTATTGAAAAAGTATAATATAATTCATGCCTACAGCCCCTCACACTCACACACACACACACACACACACAAAAGTTACCCGTGTTAGTTTGTGTTGAGCAGGTAGCGGCTTCGTGACTGCTCCACTCCTGTGTGTTGTGACTCTGTGAAACTGTGGCCAACTTCATCTGCTGACACAAATGAGACTCCTGCTGTCTATACGCCAGACCTTCTGGGGCAGAGGCTTCTCTGTCTTTACACACACACACACACACACACACACACACACACACACACACAAACAGTCATTAATAAATACATCATTGTCAATAATCATACATCATCTCCCTCTGTTCCTGCTGAAAACTAACCAGAACTTTTATATAAAACAGCAAATAAATATTAAACACCTGCATTTAAGATTCTTGTCACTGATGAAGTAGCTGTATCTGAGAATATAATCTTTGAGTTGACGTTTTAAAGTGTACAACAGTATGAACGCAGATTGGAATAAAATGACCACTAGGTGGCCAGTGGCTCTGTCTTCCTCGTGGTGCACATGCCTGAGCATGTGAGAGTAGTGATGCTTTAATCATACTCAAAAAACCAAATATAAGGAGGGAAAACAATGGAAGGAAGGAAAGAAGGAAGTTCAAGACACTGAAGGAGATTCTGGGTCAAATTTTTTAAAAGCACATGAAATAAAACTATTGACAAAAATCAAGAAACCATAGAGTCTATTTACAGACATTTCTGATCTGACTGCTACTCAGATCGGGATACAATTGGGATCGCGGATCGTTTTCTATAACTAGAGATCATTATTCTATAACTATAGATATATTATGAAAATACCATCAATTCATGCCTTGTCTAAGCAATATGACGTTATACATAATAGCACTATCGCGATACACTTTTCGGAGGAAATCACAGACATAGTTAAAACGTAGAAATATTAATCGTAGTATTAAGTAGCTGCATGAATATTATGTAAGGATTAAAACACAACAGGATGTTCTGTTATAGGAAAATAACCAGTGACGACGTGGTGGGAGTCAGAAGCCACTTTTCCACTGCACGGTACGGCTCAACTCGGCTCGCTTTACTTTTCTGAGCTTTCTTTTTTTCCACTGCAGTTTAGCGCCGCCTCGGCGTGGGTGCCATCTTCCACTCGGCTTCATGCAGGAATAATGCTGTATTATCGAAGCCCTGTATAAATACACGGTCAGGCCGTATTCCAAACGCCTTTCCTGTTCACTCAACACAGACCCTATTAAGCATGTAAAAAGACGAACCTACGTAGTGCTCAATATGACGAAGTTGGATTCATTCGCGACAGGAGCGACTTCGATAAACACCTGTTTGGAAATCGGTAACAAGCGAGACGTAAAAATCTAAGACAGAAACCTTTGTTGTACTGAGATAAATGATACATCATTTTCAATTAATAGAATATTAGCGTACGCAAAGTATTTATTAAATGACATGTTTATTCAGGCATAATACAGAACCACTCGTTAAGGAGAATCCTTACTCCTTCCTCAGCGTGTGGCTCACATTTAGTATTGGCTCGGCTCGCTTGGAACCTCGACTGAGATGGTACTAAAAAAGTACCAGGTACCAGGTACTATCCACAGTGGAAAGCCCCCAAAAAGGGAGCAGAGTCGAGTCGAGCCGTACCGTGGAAAAGTGCCAAGAACGTCACAAGGGTCTTGCTTTTTGCTGTTGAACTCGAACAGCAAAGAAACCAAAAATCTTTAAATACTGATAAATATTGTGTGTTGTGAGACACTTGAGTATCACAGACACATACAGCGCAGTTTAACTGTAATCACATGGTAACCGCAGCTGTAATTATTTGTGTTCCTGTCTGTTTGTGTCACATTCACATTTCGAATAAGCCTCAAAAATGCGCACACGCACACACACAAACACACACACACAGAGAAAACACCACACAGCGTGTATCATGGATTCTTACAAACGCCTAATGAAATATCCTACTCCCTTTCCATCTCTGTTTCCCTAGCAACTAAACGTGGAGCTTAGAACACTGCGGCCAGTCTCAGGGAGACACCTCTCACTCTCGCACACCTATTCACTATTCACTATCCACACACTGTGTGTGTGTGTGTGTGTGTGTGTGTAAAAGGGAAAGTGGGAAAGCATGTGAGATGAGAGGTAACACACACACCCTAGTACATGACATCAGTTGTGAGCAGATTATGGAGGCACTGCCCACTACTGGTCTCGGCGTCTACTGAGTCAGCGTTCATAAATAGTTGACCAAAACTTGCATTAGTTGAACCCACGCTTTTAGTAGAAAACCACATCCTCTAAAGAAAAAGGGGTGGAGCTAAGCAGTGTACTTAATAATAATAATAATAATAATAATAATATTATTATACATGTAGAAATACTTCATACTTGATTATGAGTGATGTGTCGTTTTACCTGTGTGGGGTAAGAACGCCATGCCTGCTATTGGCTGACTGGGTGTCGTCCGGGACTGTGATTGGTCCTGCTGGCCTGGAGGCGGGCAATACATCTGCGTCGGCGTGCTGGGTGTATGAGACTGCGAGTGTGTGTGAAGAGGCCGTGGAGTCTTGCTCAGCTTGGTCTCATGCTCCTGGGCAGGTACAGGCTGCGAGTGTGTGTGGAGGCATGGAGTGGAGACAGAAGCAGGGAAGAAGATGTCTCTGTGCTCTTTATTGAACTTAGGGGTGATGGGGGCATCACTGGAATTCTGGGAAATCACAAGAAAATCAAACGTGTCAATCAACTCCTTTATAAGCAATTCAAAAGGATGTGCATCATCACTTCATTAAAACAGAGAGAACGAGAGGAAACGGATCTGTGCCATGTTTTAGTGTGAAGACATTCACACAGCATACATTTGTATCGTTAGCGAATCCAAAACGAAAAATCTGCAGATGAAAGCTTCCGTCCACAAAACAGTGGAAATGAGTTACGCTGCTGAATTCTCAAATCTGGTTGGTCAGAAAGCGGATTTATTTTCTATAACAGCAGATTTACATCGATGCTCTCGTTCTGTTCTCTACGGTGGACGCTCCAAATAACCGAACGAAATACTGAGAAGATATTTGTTTAGCATTCATGGAAGGAGTCTCCAGTGTCAGCACTATAACAACATTGGGTAAAGCTGTATCTCAGCTGTATTTCAGACGCAAGATGTAGAATTTTGTGCTTTCTCAGTAACAAGCTGCATTTTAGTCTTATTAAGAAAGTTTTATTAACCGTTTATAGCTGCTATAACGTAAGTGATAACAGGAACGATTTCACAGACGGTCCACAACATTAAATATCTAACTATAAACGGATGAAAAGTACATCGTGTTGTTTTTGAATAACTTAAAAATTGTACTCACTGGCACTTTGCTGTGGTATACGAGGAATAAAACACGTGCTGTTATCGGAAAATTATCATCTACAGGGTGGTAACGAGAACTCCGTTTCACATCAGGCCACATCACACCACCTGGTTGTGGATTATTTTTCCTATGATAGCACAGCTCCAAGTGTTATTTCTTACAATTTTGTTAACAATATCAGAAATAAATGACGACATCAACAGCACCTTTCAGAGTTTTAAGAAAACTGTAGTTAGATTTAATTCGACATTATGGATGCTTGTTTTTAAATGAATGTAACTTTTACATTAGAAAATGAACAACTGCCTGTAAGAAACGTATCAATGCGACTGATAAACCCATTGAATGAAATGGTGCGTTCGAGTCGTATTGACGAGTCGAACGCACACGAACGGCACCACAAAGTCATAACTACGTGTGGGGAAACTCAGGATTTCCTTTGAGCCCCGAGTTGGGGGGCATGTCAGTAAGAAAACATGGTGGAATCAACGGATGCTATGTTTGTAAATACGTGGAATGTTTATTCGTCTCAGAACCTGATTACGATACGACAGCATTGTACAATTACGATGTAATAGGTAATGATAAAGTTTACAGCGGCATCATAAACTGATTAAAAACATTTAAAAAAGCAAGAAAAAAAAAAAAACCCACACCAGATGCACATTCTTGGTTCTTCATATTCTAGACGTAGAGTTAAAAAAAACCCAAAACAAACAAACAAACAAACCTTGCTGTATTTATTTTCTAGTTAATTAAGAGAAGGCACACCACCATCTTGCTCCGACCAAAGTGAACTGAAGGCACCTGACGTCGTAATTATGATTTCTCAACTCATAAATACAAACGTCCCAGGAGGACTTGAACGCACAGTATGTTACAAAAACAATAACAACCGAATCTTTTCTGTCATTATGTTATACAAAATAAAATCTTTAAAAAAAACAACAAAAAAAAAAATCTGGATGTCCCCAAGACCCATTCTGAGAACCATGGGAAAAGAAAAATGGATTTTAAGAGCAGACCATTCTCTTCTACAAAAAAAAAGAAAGATATAAAGGTTAACAGGTAGAGAGAAATCCGTAAACAAGTACAGATAATAAAAATAATCAAACATACAGTCAGAGAGAAGTAACCTAGTGAAGCTTGTATTTCAGTGAGCCTGTCGAAGTAAATAACTTCTCAAAGGAGATGAAAGAACTGCCTATGTTGTCAAAATAACCCGCTGAAGCAAGATAAACTTTTCGCTAAAAGTAACCAATCAGCAGCTTTCGCCGCGAGGCCTACCTGTGTGCTTTTCTTTCATCAAGTCCCGCTACAATGCCCCAACAAACATCACGCAGACAAATCAGTACCAGGGCCCTGAGGCTCTGTGTGTGTGTGTGTGTGTGTGTGTGTGTGTGTGTGTGTGGGGAACAGGAAGAATGTGTGTCTTTAGAGGACCACAAACAAGCCCGACAACAACAGGACCGCTCGTTGCCACGGCAACCGGGGCCCAACTCAGCCAATAGCTGATCAAACGACCACGCACATGATTTTTTTTTCTCACTCTTTTTTTCCCTCCCCCTGTCCGACTTTCACGCTCTGGCTAGAGAACAGAAGCCCGAGCTTTAGCGAAAACCAGTATGGGAGCGTGGGAACGACTTAAACACTAATCACTGGTTGAAATCCAATGATTAATCTAATAGTCACAATTAAAATGTTAAGCCTTTTTGTTATAGACATACACTTTTTTTTTTTTTTTTGGAGGAAGTCACAAGGCATTAAAGAGACCAAAAATTGAACACAACAGCTGTGCTCATGTTCAGCCACTAGAGGGCCTGGTAGTTAAACTCAGGTACTGGAGAAAGTAATTTATAGGAACCTAGATTTAAAACAAGGCTAAATCTCTAAAACTTTACAGACGAGACTCTGCATTAGACGCGTACGATTCGCTTCGAGGTACAGAGACAAATGTGGAGCAATGCTACACATCTCCTGTGCCAGCCTGTTACTATGGAGACAGTAAAGGTAGAAGCATCACGGCTGTGTTTTCATGCTTACATAATCATTATCGGGTCAGAAACTCGACAATGATGTAATGTAATACTCACGTACGTAGGCGAATTGATATGATTCAATATCTCGTGTAAACAAAACGTCTCTGAAGGACATGTTCGTATGTGTTAAAGGAAAAAAATGCTGGAGGATTTATGTAAAATATGTCAAACTCGCACAACAACGGTGCTTTTTGTGTTTAGTATGCGCCTTGTGCAGGAAGAACATAAGAAGATTCAAGTCTTAGTCTGTTAGATACAACACCGCTGTATCGATCATTATTTATCTGTATCTTGGGAATTATTACTTTGCTGTTATTCATTTGAACATTCAGAAAGCATCCATCTGTCGTCTTACCTTTTGGGAAGTATCTACTTAATACAGGAACATGGACTTGGATGTACTTCAACTGTAGTGCTATGCATCTTCAACAACTTTGCTTAATTGAGAAATAAAAATCTAACTTTTAACATCTACCCACAAATATAACTGAATCTCTAAAGTAATTTCTAACTTTCGTGTAAAGACAAAGTCACACTTTTTAAAACCTCACTGCTTTATAAAAGACTTGACATGAAGGTTAAATGCATCCTTCAAATAATGCCACTGTCGTTGATGTTTTTTTTCCCCAATAAGGAGATGTTTATTTGGCATTTTTGGAAGGAGTCTCCAGTGTCGGCACAGTCAGAGGTGAAGTTATCTGATACAGGAAAGTTTTCAGGATGGAGGGGTTTGTTTCTTGGTAACATGTCAAGTCTCAGGAATAAAACCCTATTTTCAGTCTATATCTCTATATACATCTACATCTGGACTCAAATAATGATTCTCAAGGCACAGATTGTACACATAGGAGTGAAGTCTCAGCTGTATCTGTTCTTTAATGACCGACGACCTTTTCCCTCCATTTCCCCCACACACAAATCTCTCCTAAAAGTACATACCAACACATCCGTGATCACATTAAGCTGAAAAGCGACAAACGCAGTAAACAAAGCCTCCTCCACTTCGAGAGGCCAGCTCCCACTACAAAAATCACCGTACCTGAGAGAGACGGAAGTCCTTCGTGTTTCGGCGCAGCACAGAAAGAAACCTAGCGACTAACAGAAACGGGACGGATCGTGAGATAATCGTTAGATCCCCAGCAATTACGGAGATGAGGATTTAAAAAGGCTTAAAAGCTGCTGATGTCAGCTGGCACGATTATTATGTCTACTGCACCGGAAAAACCAGGCGTGGAATTCCACTGATTTACATTTACTCCTTAACTTCTGCTTAAGACTGGATACACTTGAGCAGGGGAGGATTAAAAAGTTACAGTTTGATGGTGCTGGGATTTGAACCTGCAACCTTCTGATCATTAGCCCAAAGCATTAAAGAGCTGAGAGGGATATTCTGTAACAATTGATATATGAAGAACTGAAGAATATATTCTGCATTGTCAATGAGAACTCGTTTTCCGACGAGCGCACACCCACACGACTCTCTCTTTCAGTCAAACCACCTCCAAGCCCACGCTTCCCACCGACAGCCACACTTCCTGTTGAACTTCCGTCTCCACATGCAGAAGAAAAGAAAGGCAAAAAAAGCACCTGTTGTGACAGTCGAGAGGAAATGACCTGAATACGACAATCCCAAGCACTGTTTAACAGTTTACAAACATTCACCAATGAGCAACGTTTTACGCTGAACTCGTAATACATACAGAAGTGGTGCAATCTAGGCGCGATCAAAATGCAGACATTTGTAGGACATGGTATGAAACTTTGACCGTCTCCACTGAAACAGACATGCAGAAGCATGAGAGAGCTATGTCGCTAGCATGAGGCGGGTCTTCTGTTTGTTTTCTACACAGAGTTCTAGATGGAGATACAGCTGAAACACAAGGGCTGACATTAAAGTGAGGCAGTGAGTAAGAGAGAGATACAGAGACATCCTGGGAGCTGCTTTAACTGGCTGCTGCATGCTAATGAAGCATTAATGAAAGCCCAGGACTCAGGGCAGAGAAAAGAGAAAGAGTAAGAGAATGAAAGAAAGAAACAAGGGCAGAGATATCGAAGGAACTCGAATGACAGAAATTAAAGTACGGGGGTGGGGAGAAAATAGGGAGAGAAAGATGAAGATGGAAGACAGACAAAGAAAGAGTGGAAGAAAGAACAGGCAGAAGGAAAGAGACAAAGAAAGGCAGAAGAAGACCAAAAACAAAGGAACGACAGCAATAAAGAAAGACAGGTGGATACTGACAGACAGAAATAAAGGCAAACAGAAAGACAGAGACCAAAGGAAAGATAGACATAAAGAAATGCAGTTAGAAAGAAAGACAGACAGTAAGAAAGAGACAGAAAGATGGAGACAGACCAAAGACAGAAAGAAACACATGCAGAGACAGAAAAACAGACAAGAAAGGTATACGGAAAAGATGGACAGAAGAACGGACAGCCAGAAAGCAAAGACAAGCAGAGGCAGAAATAAACAAACAAACAAATTGACAAAACAGAAAGAAAGACATTGACAGACAGAAGGAAAGACAGCTGGAAAGGCAGACAGATAAAAAGACAAAGAAAGACAGAATTACAGGCAGAGAGAAGAAAACAGAAAGAAAGAGAAAGAAATAGAAAGCAACTGACAGACAGACAGAGAGAAAGGGACAAAAAGAAAGTCATAGACAGGAAGAAAGACAGGCAGAACGACTATAGAAAGAAAGACATTGTCAGACAATGAAAGACAGCTGGAAAGTCAGACAGATAAAGAGATGAAGACAGACAGAAAGATGGGCGAAGAAGAAGACGACATGGAGACAAAGAGAAGGAAACAAAGACAGACAGGCAGATAGACAGAAAGAAGGGATGTGTGATTACTTTAACTAGATGAGATGAGAGTGTACGTGAGTGATGTGGCTACAGACGAGGTGTTAGTCTGGAACAGAGGGAGGGAAAGCAGCTCGCTATGAGGACACACAGGACTGTTTAGGGGAAAAGTGTCTCAAAGGAATTCATTGAAGGAGGAGCAGCTCAGCTCGTAGAGTCAAGGGTTTGCACTGCACAGGGGAACGAACACACACACACACACACACACACACACACACACACACACACAGTGGGATATTTCCTGGAAAATTTGAATGTGCATGTGTTACCTGTCTTTGTGCTGATGTTGCCATCTGAATCTGGCAAAACTTCACGGCCTGGTCCAACGCCACGTCCTCATCCACCTGCAGAGAAACACAAACGGTCGAGTCTGTGAGCCAAGCAGTGTTTAAAATACAATCAGGACACTTCAGAGCTTCAAACTCAACCAACTTGCAACACATTTTGAAATATCCGATCATGATATTTAGATTGTGGATTCTATCGAGCTATTCCTTGCTTTTATTTTCCTTATATTTCTGTCTTGATATACGTCTTCTAATATATCACTAATAAAACTTGCTCTTAATCTCCTAATCTGTCCGAGTTCTGTATTTAGTAACAAACGAAAAGTATTAATTGCCTAACATGGTTATAGTGAAATGGTCCATTTTTCTAAACATTAATTCAGGAAGCGAGGAACAGTGTGATTCAGTGTGGTGTCCAAAAAAAAAAAAAAAAAAAAAAAAAAAAAAAAAAAAAAAGAAGCTCCTCGTAATCAACTGATGAAGGCTTGTAGTTGCAGGACACTTACTCTAATGAAGGACTGCAATCAATTCAATAAGATGTGAAGTGACCATTTTAACCCAAATAGGCCGGAGACAGCATTTCATGAGAAACCATGGTTTTATGACTATGAATTATGACTATGTACCGTGATCTAATAGTTAGTGTTAATGTTATGCTTTGTTGGTATTAATCATGATTGCTTAAAACTATTACACAGTTGTTCCGCTGCATTAAAAGGGACAGTGGGGGAAATAAGTGTTGAACGTGTCAACATTTTTTTCAGTAAATATATTTGCAATGAGGTGATTCACATGAGATTTCACATGAAAATTTTTTTTAATACTTCGGTATTAAATCAAGAAATCCACAAATCTAAAGAAATCCAAACATTAAAGTCCATAAATGGAGTTATGTGTAATATAGAAGAATAACACAGGAAAAAAAGTACTGAACACGCTAACTGAAATTTATTTAATACTTAGTGGAGAAGCCTTTGATTGTAATGACAGCTTCAAGACGCTTCCTGTATGAAGAAATTAATGGGCCGCAGTATTCAGGTGTGATTGTTGTCCATTCTTCTACACATATTGTCTTTAAATCTTGTTCAATGGGATTCGAGCCCGGTGTTTGACTGGGCCATTCTAACACCTTGATTTTTTTCTCTGAAACCAATTGAGAGTTTTCTTTACTGTATGCTTTGGATCATTGTCCTGCTGGAAGGTCCGTGTAGTATGACAGCCAAAAAGTTAAATTTTGCTCTCATCTGACCAGACTACACTCTCCCAGTATTTCATAGGCTTGTCCAAATGAGTTATAGCAAACTTTAAACGAGCTTGGACATGCCTTTTCTTTAGTAATGGAGTCTTGCGGGGTGAGCAAGAGCAGTGGAGTGCATTGCCTATTGTTTTCTCTGTGACGATGGCACCTGTTGCCTCCAAGTGTTTTTCTGGAGCTCTTTCCGAGTGGTCCTTGGCTCTTGGGCTACTATTCTGACTATTCTTCTAACTCCCTGGTCAGAAATCTTGCGAGGAGCACCTGTACATAGCTGGTTGATGACGGAGTGATGTTGCTTTCACTTGCGGACAATGGCCCCAATGGTGTTTACTGCAGGATTCAGAAGTTTTGAAATGCGTCTGTATCCGATTCCATCAATATGTTTCGCAACCATAAGGTTGCAAAGGTCTTGGGAGAGCTCTTTGCTTTTACCCTTGTGTGACACCCTGGTAACAAAAAGCCTTTTTATAGACCATCAATTTATTAACCCAGCTGATATTAATTTGCACAGATAGGAAGTATAATTACTTTCGAACTACTTATGGATTTCAGCTGGTTCCTTGCCTTGGAGAACTGCTTTTTTCTTAGCATGTTCAATACTTTTCTCCAGTGTCATTCTACTTTATTACACATAACTTTATTTATGGACTTTAATGTTGTGAATTGTTTATATTTGCAGATTTCTTGATTGAATACAGATGTCTGGTGAAAATTTCATGTGAATAACATCACTGGAAATATATTTACTGAAAAAAATGTTGACGCGTACAATACGTATTTCCCCCACTGTATGGTCTTGCAGCTCGGCAGGCATAACCAAGCACACAAAACTTAACAAAAAAAAATCACTTGGATTTTCTCCAACACTCTGACACATGGAGCAAATAAGTTTTGGAGCATGTTGACCTAATAAGACCTCTTATTGGAGCTCATGTGTCCATGGTAACGGAGAAGGGGGATGGGGGAGGGGGGCATGACTGGGCGTCCCTAGTGCCTGTTTTATGTCAGCTACCGGGAGCGTGGTGCTCTCTCCTTTAACGGTGTGTGGGAGGAAGAGAGCAAGCGGGAAGAGAGAGAATAGACAAAACGAATGCAAACATGTTGGCGCACATCCCTGCGCTCTCAGTAGCACTCCGGCTATAATGGGCCTAATGCCTCTGACTAAGCTAAAAAGGCTAATAGGAGAAACACTGAGAAAGAGATAGCAGCGTTCGATGATCCAAAAACGGAATGCTCTTTTTAACCACTTTATTTATTTTTCCAGAGAAGAGAATCTCTTGATACTTGCCAGTAAGTGTTTCCATATTGTATGCAAGTCAAGTTCACTGAGGTGGTGAAGGAGCTCCTATTATGATAAATGCCTGAAACAAACTTCTGAAGAAACTGCACCATGTGGCTGACTATAAATTACAGCATGATGATGAATTTGGCCCTCACCACAAACACCCACCCATTTGATCAAAAATATTGTAACATGTGACTGGAAGGTGTTTCTTGTTGCCCAGATGTGCCCTGTTAGATTGAGTGTTTAAACAAATTAATAGCTCTGAAAGTCTACTCTTGGTTTAAGCCCCGGGTTTCACCCGTGAAGACTGCATTTGTTTGTAAAAAGGCTAAACCAACACGAAGACCAGAGAGCTGCCTATGGGGGAAAAAATCAAGCCATTCTGTAGCTGAGAAAAGAGGGAAAACTCAATCAGAGCCATTGCACAAGCATTGGGCATAGCCAATAAGACAATTTGGAATGTCCTGAAAAAGAAAGAAACCACTGGTATACTAACAACCAGACATCGAACAGGTCGGCCAAAGAAAACAACAGCAGTTGATGACAAACATTGAGTTGAGAAGAAAAACTTGCAGCGGTGAAGGTATCACAATCCACTAATCGAAGAAGACTTCAAGAGCAGAAGTACGGAGGCCATACCACAAGATGCAAACCACTCATCAGCAGTAAGAATCAGAAAGCTAGATTGGAATTGATAAAGAAATACAGAGATGAACCACAAAAGTTCTGGAACCAAGATTAACCTCTACCAAAAGCCCCGTTTCCACCACAGGAACTTTCCCCAGGAACTAGGGACTTTTGGAGGTACTCTGTGTGTTTCCACCACAGGGACCAGGGTCTAAATTAAGTTCCTACTCGGGAGGTGGTACTTTTTCAAAATTCAGGACTTTGGGGGGTGGCACTTGGGCGCTGAACATGCCGATTGGTTGAGTGCACGCCGCATTTTTTTTTCCCCAACCACCATTTTTAAAATTCTGTTGCAGTGCGTGCAGTAACAGTTAGATTCGAAACAACACAATGGTGTTTCTTAAAAAATACGACCAATGGACCGACAATGAGGTTCAGGCCTTATAATGTATTTATGCCGAGGACGAAATACAGCGGGAACTGGAAATGGTGAACTGTAATCAAAAATTATCCTTAAAAATAGCAAGTCAGTTAAGCAAGCTGGGCATAGTTCACACAGGAAAACGTTCACATGTGCACGTGTGCATTCGTCCCAGTCATCTCAGCAATAAAATCCGTTTGCTTACTTAGCATTACGAGCACTCTGAATTCACTTTACTACCACTGCTCGTCTCTTTTCCAGCATTTTCTCAATTTGACTGTAGCATACTTCGAGGCTTCATATCCTCACCAAGGGCTTGTCACGCGTGGTCATATGTCACCGGACTAATTTGCCTAATCTTCACGATATTTTAGACCATGATGGAAACGCAGACAACAAAGGTCTGGAGGAACCAAATGGTCCCTTGAAAAAAGTTCCTGGGTCTAACTGTTCCGGGTAATTTCAGTGGAAACGTGGCTAAAGTGATGGAAAGGCCAAAGTGTGGAGAAAGAAAGGATCTGCTCATGATCCAAAACATACAAGCTCATCTGGTCAAGCAAGGTGGAGGTAGTGTCTTGTAACTTGCAACACGGTGGAGGTAGCTTGCATGGCTGCTTCTGGAACAGGCTCACTAATCTTTATTGATGATGCAACTCATGATGGTAGCAGCAGAATGAATTCAGAAGTTTACAGGAAGATTTTGTCTGCAGATTTACAGAGAAATGCATGCAATCTAATTGGGAGGAACTTTTTCATGCAGCAAGACAATGATACAAAACACACTGCCAACACAACAAAGGACTTCATCGGGGGAAAAAAGTGGAAGGTTTTAGAGTGGACAAGTCAATCACCAGACCTTAACCCAGTTGAGCAGTATTTCACCTCCTGAACAGGAGACTGAAAGGAGGAACCCCCTGAAACAAACTACTGAATTGGCCTTGCTGTTCCAGTATTTTCAGAGGGGACTGTATGTAGTATGACGTCAGTACTGCTCGCCTGACCACTCCCACCCACATATTCCTAAACCTACACATCATATGAAGCGTATGTGTACAGGGGTGGACAAATTGAATTCATTTGCCAGCCCACTTGGCAAATGAAAGCTTCAAGGTCTACCCAGTCTCATGTTTTGGTTGCCTAGAAACTGACAAGATGAAAAGAGTTTGCTGACTTAATGTAATAATGTATGGCAAGCTAGTCAGCTAGTTAAGTGCATTAATACGGATTAAGGGAAACAAGTTTAAACATAAAACACCAAATGAATACTTTTGTAAAAGTCAATAAAAGGACCAGGGTTTTTCATTCTCTGGTTTTTGAACCCACTTGTGAACATATTCGATAGGGCAATTACAAATAACAAACTAATAGCCCAGACACAAAATAGGCTAGTATTGGGTTACTTGGCTACTGATCTGTCACCCTTGGTGACAAATTCTCATGCCTACAGTAGAACTAGCGAGTGTCAGTGGAGAAAGCAAGGCCACCATTCTTAGCCAGACTTCTCTCTCAGACTCCTGTCTAGAGAAAGCTGTGGTATCACTGGGTTTCACTGTGCAATCTTCCAAACATTGGGTGAATGCTGGATGCATGTTGATTTACAGTTCCATAAATGTCAGTTACAAACAAACATAGAGAACAGTAGCTCCTCAGAGTACATTCAATTACCCTACAGTGTGTGTAAACGTCAACAAGATGCTATCTCAGAGGATGTGTGTGAAGTTACCCCCCCCCAGAATTTTAGCTGGCTTATGATGGTGAAATTGTAAGCTGTTGTTTAGACCAATACTATCATCACACCATCTGCGTAACTGACATGTACGAGGTTTTGCTCTCTCACAGCAGCAGCCAACATCTAAACACCAGCTAACACAGTAATACACATACTGACTGATTTATTAAGAGATATGATGTGGGGATTCTCCTTTCATTGGAGAATCACCACCTGCAAAGGCCAAACACACGATATAGAACATCGTGCAGACTGTTCCCTACCTCAGAAAGCTGCAGCAGAATAGAAAGACAACAGCAGTAGATATAATTACGCTATCCAGGGGGGAAATGAGCGGTGATTCAGTGTGACTGAAGTAGAGGCTGATAATGGACCAGTAGAATATTATACTGCTTGTGCGTGTACACACGTGTGTGCCTGTTAGCGGATAAGCCATTATCCTCTCAACGTAATGATATAACATTAATGGAAACTTAAGCAGTTTGTTTTTCCCCTTAGTATAAATTGAAAAGGCTGAGTTTGCATGTTGGGCCAATGCATTATCAGGATATACTTCATTACTCTTTAAAAGGATTAGTATATAAATACAGGTCAATAGGAGTCCACAGAATAGTTAAACGGTCAAAGTAATGAAGACAAAATTTCATGTTTACATATTGCACAGGCATCAAATATCAATAGGAACACCATTTCCACAGTGAAGCATGGTGGTGGGAGCATCAAGTTGACACGTGGTTGCTTCATGCAACAATGTCGCTGAACGTTTGTTAGACAGCCTCGTCTAGGCAGAGTTGCAGTTGCTTCCTATTCTTTCTATTTTTTTTTTTTTAACAGATTTAATTGCACTCCACAGGATGTTCAAAGCCTGTGATATTTTTATAACCAAACATTGACTGATACTTTCTAGAAATCTGTCCTGGACTTGTTTTGATAGCTCTGTCGTCTTCATGTTGTTTGTTTAAGTATGTTTTCTTCCCGAAACAACTGCATTTCTATTGAGGCCATGTTACATCAATTTCACACTGGTGGACCTTATTTAACTGATTATGTGACTTCTGATGGAAAACTGACTACACCAGAACTTAATAATTTTGGGGTTTCCCCACCAACAGGGTTGAATATTTATACAAGCACATAGGTTTTTTTTTTAACTAGGTTTTTTTTTTTGGTAAATAATTTTACAAATTATATTGATTCATCCTCACGTCAATATTATGGGCTACTCTGTGTAGACGTATAATCCCAATTACGTCCATGCCAGTTCCAGGTTGTAACACTACAAAATGTGGAAAAGGTCATGGAGGGAACACTTTTGCAAGTCACTGTGAATAAGAAAAAAAACAACCTATCACACATCCTAATTTCGATGGCAATATTGGCTAACAAAGTGCTTTGGGATTTTTTCAAGCATCTCATTAGTATATTTAGCAATGGCACAGACATCGTCTCATGTGGCCTGTTGAACGCTGCGGGGCTTTTTTGGATCTCCCCTAATACATTTAGCGCTTTCATGTTGAGTCATCAGACTGAGGGCTGGAGATTTCCCCCATCATTACACTATTATAAAGATGCATTGTCAACATTTCACTCTGACAGCAAAAAACACAGTAAGTCATAGTAGAAAATAAAGAAACACAGGAGTTGGAAAGTTTTGAACAAAAATCAGAGGAACACGGTAGGATTTCACTGTCTGAAAATTGATTAAGTCTATTTAGACATGGGCTTCCTCGATGTTTGGGCCAAAGAACATTTGGATTGTTTCAATAACTGTCTGTAATTTACGGCAATTTATTGTCACCTTTTTTTTTTTTTTTTTTTTTTTAAAAATAGTGCTATTGCTTATGTTTGCTCTGTGTGGCGCAGCATAAAATTATATGCTCATTAATATTCCAATGTAAATCAAATTATGTAAAATAGAATACAAAGTTGTTTAAAAAAAAAAAAAAAAAAAACAACAACAAAAAAAACAAAAATTTTTTTTATGTACAACTCACCTGCTTGATTAACATGTACGTCTCTGACATGATCTTCTCAATGCGCCCCAGGTCGTAGGTCATAACCTTTTGCCCCTGCTGCCATACCCTGTATGCATCCAGTAAGAGCGTCTTGCCTGACTCGACGTCCTCGAGCAGCTTCCTCTTTCTGTTTGGCCGCGCTGTGGTCATAGTGTGGGTTCCTCTGTGGGCTGTGCTCGTTTGAACCTGCATCAGCTGCTGCTGTTTGGAACTAATGCTCAGCTCCTCCAGAGACAGCTCCGGAGTCCGAGCACTTTCCAGACGTCTCTCTGTCCCCTCTGCCACAGATCTGGGGGTTCCTTGCTCATGTGAAACACTGTCAGCGGTTGATTGTGGGTGACCTGGTTTTGGAACGCCTGTCCATGTTCCAGGTTCGAGCTCCATAGGCTCCACCAGGGTCGAGTTACCTTCTCTGGTCTGAGAAGTTGCTGATGTGCCTTGGTTCTGGTTTCCTGGTTCTAGAGTGGGTTGAGAGAGAGGAGCCAGAGGCTGGCAGGGGCCTGAGGTTGTGATATCAACAGCTGGGGTTGCGGACAAGTCTGGAAGGCATGGTTTAGCGGGTTGCGAGGATTTCGCGTCCTCTGTAGCAGGAGGCCGGCTGGACACGTCAGCTGTGGTCATTTCACCCATGGAGTAAGTGGAAGGCTTAAGAGAAGGATCTGACACCTGTGTGAGAGAATGAATAAATAAATGCAAACAGAGAAAAGAGAGGTTCTGACAGGCTAATTGTCAGGGCTAAATCCTGCTGAACCTCTGTGAACCCTGCTTCCTGTGGCGTATGAGTCATGGCGCATAACTCATAATCAGAACGTACAATAACACCGGCATGAAGAGCATTCCACGTGAGCTAACAGATTAATGAAAAGAGGAAGAAGGGCAGAGCTGCTGTCATACCGCAGTGAGTTTATCCAGATTGTCCTCCAGCACTTTCACAGTGAAGAAAAAGGCGCGCTTTGCCAAGACCTGCCGATCCACATCCCGCAAATATTTCCTAAAAACACGCCAAAAAAAAAAAAAAAAAAAAAAAAAAAAAAAAAAAAAAAAAAAAAAAGAATTCAGACACAAGCATGTACAGCTGCACTAGAAGATACATCACAAATAATAGCTTTTATTGCGGCCCGTTTTGACAAAATAAATATGAAATAACATTCATAAAATAAAGGTTGATCTTACTTTCCCTGATCAGGGGTTCTCTGGAGCATGAGGGAAATCTTGAGCAGCGTGTCGTGATCCCTTAACTGAGACAGAACATCCAGCAACAGCACGATAGATCTGTTCATATGAGATGCGAAACTACCCGGGCGATCGATTTCATCTACTGGGATACGCCAGATGCCCTGGAAAGAGGGAAAACAAGAAGGTGTTTGCAATAAAGAAAAAAGAAGGAAAAAATAAAAAACCCCAACACACTTTATGCGATCAATTACACACCAGAAAAGAATCCATATTTTTAAACAAAGACAGACATCACTAGTAACTGAAAACATAGGATTATTAGGATGTCAGAAAACAGAAGGCGGTGCAAAATGGAAGATTTGGAAAGACAAAAGAAAAGACTAAGAGATGAGAGGTAGAAGAGAAGAGAGTAGGCATAATATTATTGTTGTAAGGCCATCTGTTCTGAGGTTGGACAGAATGAGATTTTGATGTGTTGGGCTCGGGCCACGCAGAGAGAGAAAAGTGCCAGCAATCCGCCCACGTTCCCCCCCTCCCAATCTCCCTCCTACAATCCATCCTCTCGCTGTACTTCTCTGTGCTCTGCTACCGCAAGTCATTCCTCATCTCTTAGTGTTTCCCCCTCTGCCTTCTCTTTACACTGTGATGCATCCATTTCCACAAGTGTGTTTGGGTAATCTACCCTCAGCAGATTACAGACAGAGTTAACACTCGAACGATGAGGTCTACAACAGGAGCTGGAACTGCACATTCCTCCTGCCTGCTAATGAAGCAAAGCGCTGCCAATTTTCACCCAAAACCAAAGCTGGAAATTCTGTCCAGATCAGGGACGCCCACGGGTCCAAGCACGAGGCACCTCAATCAATATTATGTTTATTACTTATTTAAAAAAAAAAAAAAAAAAAAAAAAAAAAAAAAAAAAAAAAAAAATTAGCCTGATCATTTGAATGTAATTGAATCCAAACCAAATCGAAAAATTTCCAAAACAATAACTCAACCTATAAATAATGTCAATCCTGAATCTAATTGTTGATTAAAAAAAAAGAAACTTTTATAAGTGAGAATACAATACATAACTATAAATAGGCAAAACATTACTGTATACATTTAAATAAGGAGACAATATTTGAATATGTATGTTAGTTTAAAATATATTATTTTAAAAACAGTTGGGTCCCTGGCTTTGAAAAGTTTGTGAACCCTTGATCTAATGGCCTTATTTTATTATTATTATTATTATTATTATTATTATTATTATTATTATTATTTTTATTTTTAAAAGACTTTTGTGAGTGAAGAGTACTTGGGAGATATCAGGAATTAAAGTGTTAGCTTTAGCCAAGCTTTCACTTCAAAAATGCTATCAAAATGCTGAGATGTTTAGAAAATAGAGTGTATTTGCTCGTAGAAGTACGAGTTTCTGCTTGTACTTTTTTTTGGAGCATTCTACTAGAATCTGGCCAGACCTCAGGTTTTTTTTTTTTTTTTTTTTTTTTTTTATATATAAAAGTTTTCACTTTTAGAGAAAATATTGTAGTTATGTCCTGGTTTATAGTCTTATATGTCTTGGTCCAGCAATCTTTTGTTAGTATATAATTTGTTTTGTCATCCCTACTCATCACCCACTACGGAGCCCAACAAGGGGACCTACAGAGCCGCAGACATCCACCGGGTATGCGCCGAAGATATAGGGGTGGTATACTCAGGTAAGCATGTCAGAGATATGTATTACCCGATTGACCCTCAGCCAACGCCTTCTGGAAATCTGCAAGGTGTTATAGTAAGTTATAGCATTTCCATGGCAAGTCTTGACTAGCTGATTGGCTGAGGCGGACTCTTCCAACCTCCCGTCTAAGTGAAATATGAGCCAATGTATTGTGTTGGATCTGGAGCAGCCTCAGCATGCCTCATTCCTCAAATAGCAGGATCTCCTCTTCCACTGACACGGGTCGCAACTCACGGCTTAACAAGTCGCCCCATTTGTCGCCTCTTATGATCAGCAAGTGGGTGCAAGGGACCTATTCTTTATTATCGCTGTTCATGCTAATGTCAGTGGGAAATAAAATAATCACAGATTCATTCGCTCAGTTCTGTTGGCCAACTTTTTTTTTCCCAGTAGGTTATTTAAACATTTTAAAATGTGTGTAAGCGCTCTTCTCCGTTTTGATGACGCATAGCGGGTATCTGACAGGTTTAGGCTTAAATTCTTTTACAACGGTAACTATCCAACAACTTGATCACACGTAGCTAGCAAGGATTTAGAGACCTTTAGACTGACTTCTTTTTTTTTTTTTTTTTTTTTTTTTTTTTTTACTGCTGTGTTTGTTAACCTGTTTGTTAATTTATATATTTATGTGTTCTTACAGTAAATCAGTCAGTTTTGGTCAGCATCTGATTTTTCTAGAGTTTGCAGACCACCACACAAATATTCGAATCAATAATTTTAAAATGCAGACACAAGATTATATTTGTATATTCATAT
>JANDJT010000190.1:5713236-5741737 GCA_024331685.1 Stegophilus panzeri | reverse complement strand
ACACAAAAGAAAGGCACTAGATAGCTTGCATTAAAATTAACCAAAAAAACCCCAACTAGCACTAAAAATTTAACTACACCTAAAATCGGAATAAATGAAACCACCTATAAAGTTTACTGTTAAAATGCAAAAATAAAGATTATGTGCTAGAAAATATGACAGATAGAACCGTATTACACTACGGTCATGTCATATGCAAATCACACAGACTTTTTCCATTCCATTTGCATTTTTCCACTGGCGCGCGCACACACACACACACACACACACACACACACACACACACGTTTGGACATTTTGCACAACAGATACTTGCACTAAGAAACCTACAGAACCTCACACAGAGAGTGTGCTTCAAGCAGTCTATCAGCTAATATATCACACTTCCACAATATGACAGACGTCGTAAAGAGGTCAGGGTTACTCCTCATGATCCCACATGGGGAAACTGTCAGAGAGAGGCAGAATGATTAGGGAGGAAACGGAGGAAGGAAAAAGTGGAGTTTCCCTATCAGCCATGCTAATGAACAGATGACTGGGAGTGGGGGGGGGGGGGAGGGGTGGTTATGGTTAAACAGGAAGCTGATGAGAAGTAATTACTGGCCCTCATATGCCTGGCAGCCTTTCCGTTTACTGTGTTTACTCTGTACTCTAAATAAAGATACAGGGACATAATGTGCATCTGTATATCCAGATGAATGAAGTCAGAAGAGAAGACTGATTAAAAAAAACAGAGA
Source organism: Stegophilus panzeri (assembly GCA_024331685.1). Classification (NCBI taxonomy): domain Eukaryota; kingdom Metazoa; phylum Chordata; class Actinopteri; order Siluriformes; family Trichomycteridae; genus Stegophilus; species Stegophilus panzeri. The sequence goes on along the minus strand of JANDJT010000190.1, from coordinate 5,741,000 downwards.
TGGAGATGGAGAGAGAGAGAGAGAGAGAGAGAGAGAGACAGATAGACAGAGAGACACAGAGAGAGAGAGGGGCAGAGAATCAGAGACAGTGAGACATACCAGGAGAGACACACACAATGACAGACAGAGAGACAAAGAGGGAAACACAGACAGACAGAGAAAAAGTGAGACATAGAGAGGGAAGACAGAAAAAGAGACAAAAGTACAGAGAGACACAGAGAGGGGAAACAGAGAGGGAGACAGAGAAAGGAAAGGGGCAGAAAGGAACCGAGACACACAGGAAGACAAAAACAGAGACACACACATACAGAGAGGCACACAGAGAGAAGCAGAGAGAACACTGAGAGGAACACAGAGAGACATGGAGAGAGTGAAACCAAGGGAAATGAACATGGAGAGGCAGAGAGACACAGTGAGATACAGGCATAGACAGACACAGAGAGAGACAGGCAAAGAGAGAGAGACACAGTGAGATACAGGCACAGAGAGAGACACAGAGAGATACTGGCACAGACAGAGACACAGAGAGATATTGGCACAGACAGAGACATAGAGAGATACAGGCAGAGAGAGAGAGAGGGGGAGAGAGAGAGACACAGCGAGATACAAGCACAGAGAGAGAGACACAGAAAGACAAAGAGAGACACAGACAGTGAAACAGAGACACATACAGAGAGAGACAAACAGACACAGAGAGAGACATATGTCACACACACACAGAGAAAGAGAGAGAGAGAGACAGAGATACAGACACAGAGTGAGCGAAGGAGAGAGACAGAGACATAGAAATAGAGAGACAGACAGATGGGGGGGGGTGTACTGACAGAAAAGTAGATGTAATTCTACCAGCTGTGCCTGAGTTTCTGCCCCGTCCCGCATCAACTGTGGTGCTATGGTCCAAATCGGTCACACACACACACACACACACACACACACACACACACACACACGTGCATGTGTGCACACACACACACACACACACACATACACACACCACTGTTGCTTTCTGTACCTACAGTCTATTAATTCTGTCTGATAGCTCAGGGAAGAAAAGTAAAGCCCTATGTGAACGGTATTAAAATAAAACATCTGCATGCCTGCTACCTGCTAAACGCTCTCAATGTGTACGACTTCAAACTAATGACTGGTTTCTCTTTCTACTTTCCCAGTAAAGACAGTAAAGTGATATGATGTCATTTCTTGAGTGATATAATGATACAATATGGATAGTGTGACAAGTTATCACATAATACATTTTTCTGAGCTACTGTAAGAATTGCGATATGATTAAATAAACCATTTTTATTGTTGTTGTTGTTTTTTTACACTACAAACTGAATCTTTTCATTTGTAAAATATCAAAATGTAATTGCAGATTTTTTTCTTAATTTTTATTTTTCTTCTCCTTCTCAGTGTTAAATTTATTTCTGTCCACATTTAAATAGAAGTAATAATCAAACTTAATTTTTAAAAATACTTAAAAAAAAAAAAAAAAAAAAATCTAATTAATATTACATTTTTACTGTTATCAAGGTTTTGCTGGCAGTTTGTCAAATCTACATATCCAGGCATCACAGAAATGCCTTCAAGTAGCATGATACATGAAACATTCATGTGTAGAGAAATTCATGCGTATTCCACTACGAGGAGTATCGAAACATTCTCTAGATACGTGCATAAATCTCTCCTTGTACAATCACAGAGATGACTATATGGTTGAAGGATATCAGTGATGAAAGTCAAAACAGCCAGCACTGAGTTGTGTGTTATATAGGACAGAGGCACAGAATGTTAGCCAGTTATATAATACTTTATATAACTATCTGGTGCAAAATGTGTGATGGCCCAGTTGTGGGTTATTTAGGAACTCTGTTTGGAATTAATTTTTAGGCAATGAAACAATTAACTCGTTCGGTTTCTGAAGTGATATACCAGATTTAAAAAAAAAAAAAAAAGAAAGAAAAAGAAAAATGGCATCTGTTACTACAAATCCTGGACCAAGAATAAAAAGTGTGACCTTCTCTCTTGGGGTCACTGTATTCAGAAACTGTTTAATATCCCTAATCAATACCATTTAACTTATTGGGACTGCAGATTGTAAATAAACTCGTAGCCATGATGATCAGTTTACAATCTCCATTTATAGGTATGTTACAAGTCGCATGGTATGGTTCTTGTTGAGCTTCCTGTTATAGAGCTGATGTTAGTTAGGATGTAGCCAGAATGTTGTTGGGGGCTTGGTCGGCGAGCTTCATGTACATACAAAGGGTGAAAGGGTGTGAACGCAATCGGATTGAACGTTTACATGCTAATTATTCTTCTATTTCATTAAACTGATTTTCCTCTTTTATAAAATGTATCAACATTTTATTCCGATATTATTGGATGACAACTGGTTCCATTTATTCCGATTTGAATGTGTACATTAGGTTTTTTTTGTTCCGATTCAGCTCTCGACAGAGCCGCAAACCCTGAAGAGGAATACTGTCTAATAACACTGTACATTTTCAATACGGTCCTTTCACAAAACACATGTCTAAGGTGGAAACCGGAATTTGTGCACAGGGTATACAGCAACCACAACGCGGTTGTGGGGGGAAAAGCGACATCTACATCCTAACTAAAATATATGAGCAACGGCTTCCCCCCATCCCCCCACCTCAAGCGTCTTATGGTTACCCTTATAGTCTATGTGCCTACTGCTATGGTCTTGACAGCGCTGTTTGTATTTAGTCTCATGTCAGTGACCCTCACCCAGATATTAAACACTTCCAGAGTCACGAAATGCCAAATGGACTCTTCTCGTGTATTTTGCGATTAATGTTTTAACAATTTTATCAAACTGTTGCTGGAACTTTGGTTCACATGAAACTGAAATAAGAGCCAGCTCTACTCTAGTGCCTCTTTCACCACTTGGATGCCATGCTGTAAATGGACCGCGAAACATCCGGGATCATAGAAAATACATCCTATCCTGCTAGAAACAATTTTATTGCTGTCCAAACGCGAGGGATATTTAAAAAAAATATATTATAGATATTCCCCTATAGATATAAACTAATCCAATACGAATAGGGCTCTTGTAATTTTGCGGTCAAATGTTTTCAGTGGAATAGTTAACTGATGTTAGCGATATACTCGTCTAATGTTAGCTAAGTCACACATGCATTAAAATATTTTATTTCACATTAATGAACTCAAAACAATCTCCATTGAGTGAGGAAAAATGGAGTCAAGACAAGAGCACCAACCAAAACAATACTAAAGTGAGTTAGGGGAAGGGGGCGGGGCTTCCAGGGTGTCAGTTAATATTGGAGAATTCAAAGCACTTATGCAACTGTCAGTCACTCACTCCAGAGACATATGCTGATTGACCCATCTGCCATTTTTTCCAGGGGGGGGGGGAAAAAAAAAAAAAAAAAAAAAAGGCACTATTGGCATATTTCTGATGTGTACTGCATTTTTAGGACTGTAAGATTATTAAATTATATATGCAAATGTAGCTATTGGTCAGTACTTGTTTCTGTTCCCACCCTCTTCCACATTCCCAGCAGTTTTCAAAATAAGGTTACACCCATGCCTTAAAAAACAAACAAAAAAAACCCAACAAACCTGGTCTTTCCTGAAAATCAACATTGCTACACTCAACTCTCACCAGCATCTTACGAGTCAGGTTATCACCTTTCAAACTGAGGATGTTCACAGCCCAGGATTTCCTGCAGATAGTCTTCCTTTTCAGGTGTTCGTACCCCTACCCCATACTCCTACAGAGTGTAATGTAAAATGCTTGTGTACTCTACATTAGAAGACTTTGTATGTGTTCCAGTGTCACATGACTTCAAATGCCTCACTCAAAAAGTGATGGATACTAATCAGTAATAAGAGCTGTTCTTACGAATTTTTATTTTTCAGAGCGGTCAATAATTAGTTGTTGACGCTCAGCTCTTTACAATCGTACTACTGTGGCTGGCTGGTATTTATAAAAAACAAAAAAATACAAACTAAAAAAGTCCAGAATGGAAAAGGATTTATTTGTAAAGTCAGCCTCCACTATGACTGAAAATAATACAGGTGTGCAATAATTAATTCTCTCAGAAAAATGTCATTTATGAAAAAAAATGGAAAATTGTCAGCAAGTAATTTACCAGAAAGATTTAATTAGTGGTTATGGATTGCTGTATTGCTATAGATAAAAATTTTGGGTTAGGGGATTGATTCTGTACTACATGAGCTACAATTTTGTTGCTTCAACCAAAATACTTTATTAATTTATTTATATATTTAAAAAATAATAATATTAAATAAAGCAACTTAGCAGCTAGCCGCCCTTTGTCCATTTATGGTTGAAAAAATATTCCTCATTTAAACTGCTGTTACACCTTAAATAGGTCAGTGTTTATTTTCAGTTTTATTATGATATACATCCGTTATTTAATTAGGTTTTAACGCTTCGGCTAGCTGTCGATTTTCAAAACAGAATTAATTAAGGTGAAGCTTTATATCATTATTCTAAATAGTTAGATTTGCATTTTTTTTTTTAAAATTTATAATTTCTTTTATTTGGCATTTGTCCAATTTTGTAATGCCAATAAAACTTTTTCCTAGTCAACAGGTTAACTGATTATTAAAATAGCAACCAGCTACAGTTACAGACTGAAACAAGGAACCGTTTTGAGGTTTTGCAGACACTGTACGCAGCAATTCGGAAAAAAAAAAAAAAAAAAAAAAGACAACAGTTTCCAACCGCACTAAAAAAGTAACCGTAGCGACAAGCTTTCACAGCTGCATGCTTGGTTAGGGTTGCCAGATCCACGGTATCACCACATCCTCTGCATGGGAAACCAAGATGTCAGAGCTGCATATAAAAGGTTCACATCGAACAGAAGCTCCTAAAGACTGATAGAGTAAAACGTGATGGGGTTCATAGGCGGTCACTGAGATCATTTATATGTGTTTGGCTCGAGCAGTGCTAGTTCTATAAGTCCATTAAGCAATGCACACTTCTCTGGAAAAGAGATGAAGCCTGGAACAAATGGGCTGTTTCGAAACTGGATTAGATATCAAAATTCTTGAGGTGTGACCAAAAAATTTAATAATTAATTAAATAAATATAAATAAAAAAAGACGATGGGACAAAATGAGCCATGATGTTTTGTTGAGTGTGTGTTGGTGTGTGTGAATTTCTTAATTCACATACACCTAATCTCCTAATCTCACTTGGATTCTCCCTCTCGGTCTCCTCTTGAGGGAACCCTGACTTCTCTTGTACTTAAGAAAATGTAGCATGATGAGGCAAGCAAGGATTTACATCAGCATCCTGCCATCAGCTACAACAGCAACTGACACACATCCTGAGGGCTAAACTGCTGAATGACCGAGCCAGCAAATTCACCTGCCTTGGCTGATTTGCATATTTTACATTCTGGAAAAAATGTCTGAACTTTTATAAAAAAAAAAAAAAATAAAAAAAAAAAAAAAGTCATGCTGTCCATTGATACAAGCTTCAGTTCGGCGTATTCGTTATGTCGTCCATTATCCTTCACTAAAAATGACACTCTAGACTTCTCTATCCACAGAGAAGTCAGATTCAAACTCTCCCTTAGGGGATCCCCAGGCTCGTCCAAGCCAACTGTGAGATATATTCTCTATAGCGGGTCAGGGATCTTCCACAGGGTCTTCCGTCCAGTGGGATGTGCCTTGTAAGGTGCCTACCCCACTTCAATTGCCTCCTCTAGATTTGGAGGAGCACCGGCTCTACTCTGAGGCTTTCCTGAAGTGACAAGCTCATCACCCTGTCGCAGAGCGTAAGCCTAGTAACCCTGCTGTGGAACCTCTTTTCCACTGCCCATACTCGCAACCTTATTCCCCCCGTCACCATTTGACACTTTGTTATAGGTCTGCTTTTTCCTTTTTTACCCCCTCTCTTTCATATGGAAAAATGTCGTTTTGACCATTTTTGGCAACATCCTTAATAAATTTAGTTATGCAGTCTGAAGTTAGCTAAGTCGAGCACACAGTGATAGAATTTATTTCACATGAATGAAGTCAAAACGTTCTCCATTTACCTTGACAGAAGGTGAGCGGGCTGCATCTTTCAACTGAAAAAATCAAGACAAGACGAGAGATTACTAATGTGAAATTGGGAGAAGGGGGCGGGGCTCCCAGGGAGTCAGTTAATATCAGAGAGTTCAAAACAGCTGTGCAACTAATCAATCACATCCAGATTTAGATCAACTGGCTGTGTAAACACGAACACTGATCCAAAAAAGTAAAACTTAATCCAGACCTTCATCAAATACTAAATTAAGTAGGTTAAAAAAAAAAAAAAAATAGCATATGAATTTTATTTACATATTATAATTCCACTGAAAAATGCAAACACAGATTCTCGCAGGATTCATAATCTAACCGCAGGAAAAACAAATGGAAATGTTGTACCCGAACCACTTCCATATTACAGAGGAAGCCGTTTTTTTGGGGGGGAGGGATTAATTCTTCTTCCTCGTCTAGGGTTGGACCTCCGCCTTGCTTGTTCTTGTTCTACGTGTGAAATGCCCACGCTGCACAGCGTAAACACGACATCAACTATATCGTCAAAATCGCGGGATGGCAAATTCTAATCATGAGGAGGAACTGTACCGGTAATATCTTATAACTGGACAATACGATATGCCACAGCCCTAATTGGCTCATCTGCCATTTTTAATGAAGACAAACACATTGCCCTTCTGGAGTATTCTTGAATGATAACTCCTCGTAAAAGCATACGCCGATGTTAAAAGGCGGAGGTCCTTTCGAGAAACGTATAAAATAAAAGTTGTCTGGACTGTCTTAACAATTCATGTGTGTAATTCCGTCCATATTTTGGTTGACTGTTTGGTGTTTTCTGTCACGGTTATCCACCAAACAGATTGAGTCATTATGATTACGTCCAGCTTGGATGAACTTGATGACACTGATGGGGATGTCCTCCTGCTGAGAAAAAATAAAAAGTTTTTCCCCACTAAATTGCCCAAGTGTTTAAAAAAAACAAAACAAAACAAAAAAAAAACAGTTGTGCCTGTCTCTAATGTGATCGATAGCTAGTGACAGAAAATCATTACGCTCTTAAGAGCAGAGCAGACTCTCCTACCTCCCGGACTTCGCCAAGTAAGCCAGGCCTGCTGGGAATAATAAACTCCTCATTACAAATACGCTCTGTAAACTCATGGTCACTGAGGAAGTTACAGCTCGAGAGAGAACACTGTCAGCAGAACACTTTTAACAGTCTACGAGCTGAAGTAGAAACTGATGTTCTTGATAAGGTGTGACTGAGGTATGAGGTATGAAATGTTTGACGCACGTTTTTTTCCCATACTTGTCAGAGGTATAGAAAGAGTTCAGAGCGAGAAAGCAAAAGATTGAGAGGACTGACAGCGTTAGGCTCTTGAGCAAAGACCTTAACGTTCAATTGCTCAGCACTCCATGTCAACGCGCTCTGGATAGAAGTATCCGTCAAGTGGAACTGTATATATGAATCAATGTAAAACTCTATTAGAGTAGATTTTTTATGCAATTTTACGGAGCAGTGGAACTCAAAACTCAAAATGATCCAATTTGCAAAAGATCCAGCTCTTCAACAGCACAAGAGTTTAATTCCACAGTGTAAAAAATAATAATAAATAAATAATCGTGAATACAAATGAGAGAACGGAGAGAGGGAAAGAGGGGGGAGGCACAGAGAAGGGAGAAGGTTCCCGGCTTTTCTGACTCATGCAGTTTTGGACTCCTTCGCTCCATTTGTGGTCATTACAGCTCCCTTCGCCTTGATGAGTTGCAGAGGAGCACGAGTGAGGAGCACTAGCGAACTATCATCATGCTTCGTGAGAAACACAACACAACACAACACACACACACACACACACACACACACACAGGCTCCCCCCGCCTCGTTTCCTCCACTCACACATTCTTTACTTAAATCATGGAGTCCCTCTCCCTCTTTTACTTCACGTAATCTCTCCCTATCTCGTTCTATAACTCCTCCCCTGGGGTAATCCAACATCCAGAGGTAAAGCATGAAGAATTCCTTCCGTGCGAACGGACCTCCACTTCTTCACAGCAAAAACAAACCAAGGAGTTCAAATGAAACACGGCAAAACTCACCATCACCAAGGAGAGGCTACTCTGCTCTCAACCCAGTTTGTGAACGCTCTGTGATTCTTTCAAATCCTTTTCTGAAAGGTTCCAGCAATCCAAGGTTCCATCCACTCTGCGCAGCGGACTTAAGGCGACGGGCTGCACGCACGCAAAAGCAACAGAAGGATCGGGGAACGAGTGCGCCTCAAACAGACACGCGCACTGTCGCCTCTAAGCCGCGCTGCCATCGCAAAACAAAACGCCCACGCACACACACACACACACTCTCTCTCTCTCTCTCTGATCCCTGCCTTCTTTTGCTTTTACCTCTCTCTCACTCTCACTACTCCCCCTCCTCCTACTTTCTTTCTCTCCCTCTCTGTACACAAGCTGTGAACCGGCCCCCTTTGAAAGTAGTGGCCAATCAAAGATAAGGATTGCTTCTCCAGTCCAGCACTGTCCGTCCACACACGCGACACACACAGAGATGGAAAGAATAAGCAACAGGCTGCAGGAGGGGAAGAGTGTGTGAGAGAAAGAATACAAGCTTGTTTCCTCTTATCTTACGGTTCCACCCAGGTAACCGTGTGTGCACACGCACGTGTGAACACACACACGGTTTCCCCATGTCAAAGTTAAAGGTATACTCCAGTGTTTATCTGGCAAAGCTGTTAGGTATGCATGATTACCACGAACAAGAATTGCAACACATTTCCTTGTACTGAGAAAAAGACGCAAGAAGAAAAAAAACAACACACTTGCAATGGATGCTGGCAGGGGCAGTTGTAAATGTTTGCATGAAACATTTGTGTGTCATGATTTTATGAATTAGGTTTTTATAAAGAATATCTAAATATCCGGTTCATAACACAATGGTCAGAAGGTTTATAGTTATGCACTCATTCGAAGTTGTTATTGTTTCTATAATAACAGCTCATTCGTAAGGACTAATATGGCAAATGCCCCATATAAATGCATCAAAGAATGGTGACGTTTCCGGTAAAGAGACTTTTATTTAGCATGTATGGAAGGAGTCTTCAGTGTCAGCAATCTGTAACAATTACTATGTTTTCTGGTATAGAGCTAAAGTTTTCAGGTCAAGTGAGTCTGCGCTGTCAGGCTGCATTTTATTTTTATTGAGAGAGAGAGAGAGAGAACGTAAGTGATTGCAGAAACTAACTAATAATCTTTCCACAACATTAAACATAAATATAAACTATAACTGAATATAAAATCATGTAGAGTCATTCTGTCATTAATTAAAAATGTGTAATCGTGTAATGTGTAATGTGTAATTGGAGAGGCAACAGTAATGCTCCATCACACCACCCAGTCGTTGCTTATTTTCCTAGAACAGCAGGCATGCAAGTGACTTATCCCTTCTATATTTCTGTATCTGGCACAACTAGACATTTGAAATCAGCTATGAAGTTATTTTCAATGATCCTCATTATCACACTATTCATCATGTTCCCATTCACTCTGCCCAGTTTCAGCTATAAATAAGTTCAACCACCACCTACCACCATCAAGGAGGACTGAAAATCCCACGAGAGGGTCTTAAAGTCTTAGAAAGATGCTAATAAAGTTTTAACTGGAGAAATTAATAAAAAAAAAAAGATTTATTTTTTTCCTCCTGGAAATAACTGAATCAGAGTAAATGAGATGAGGCAGGCAGCCATCACACAATCTCCTACTCCTCTATCCCAGTTTGGTTATTGTTGGTTTGCCAAAACGGCATCAGTGGTGGCGTGTGGTGGGTGGCCTCGCGCTGGGGGAGTGTGTGGGTGGAAGCATATGTAAGCGCATATGAGCGAGTGTGAGCATGAGAAACTGTGTGTGTCCAAACCAACGAGTGTTGTCAGGAACTCAGGCAACGGTGACAGCCTGACCCATATTGTGCACACAGCACTCTCTGTAAGTAGCACACAGCAACAGAAAGAGAGAGGGAGATGGAGAGTGGCAGTTTAATCAGTTTAACCCACAGCCCCCCTCCCTTTCCTTTGCTCAGACGATGTTAAGACATCAGAGCAAGCTTTAACCTGTCACATTTCACTATCATTATTCAATCTTTTTTTTTTTTTTTTTTTTTTTTGCCCTGCAATACTATTTTACCTCTGACTTGCCCTCGCTGTCTCCAATTGAGGGAATTCCCAACTTCACTTGCTTGTGGACATTCCCAGAGGTCAGCTTCAGGAGCAAAACTTGCACACCCTACCTGCAGTAATGTGCTTTTCAAAAACTGTTTAAAGTTTTTGTACAGTGAGTGATTTTAGCAGACGTTAACTAAAACAGGGGGAATCTTATGCATACGCAGGCAACATCACTGACAAGCAATCAGAGACCTCCTTGTCCTGATTGGCTCGATGTTGATGGTCCACCTTCTCTCATTTTTTATTCTTATTAGTGTGTAGTAGATTTAAAAAAAAAAAAAAAAACAACAAAAAAAACCCATTAATCGCAGTAGAGCACACACTCAAGACAGACAGGTCTTGGTTTGTGTTCATTTTTGTTTCAACATACATTCCATTGCTTTATGAATGAGTTTGAGGTTTTCTGTAGTAATACGCTGCAATGTTCAGAGTTAACAGAGGTGCTGGTTGGGTGGAGACAGGGTTGGTCGGGGTAGCTGGGACAGGTGGACACGACGGGCAGCAGGTTAGCAGTGCCAGGCGGCCGCAGGTCCGCCACCCAGAGAGGGCTAACGCCCTGCATGGCTCCAAACAACATCTATGCATAATGCTTAGGCCAACGCTAACACCGAGTGCTTCAAAGACATACACACACTTGCTTAAAACACACACACACACACACACACACACACACACACACACACACACACACAGTTCAACTCACAGTAGTGCCATCTGTCAGCTTGGAGTGAGGTCTGTAAATCCAGCCAGTTTTTCAGAAAGAAAAAGACTTTCATTAATCTCTCTCTCTCAAGATATTATCTTGAGTTATAAGAGTTATCTCATTACTTCAAAATGTCCCTATTCTGACATAATATCTCATTATTTAGACTATATCTGTTTATTTTTGAGTTATAAGTTATTTCAAGATGTCTGCTCTCATTTTGGCTTCGTTTCATTATTTTGAATTTTGATTATTTTCAATTATATTCTCATCATTTTGACATTTTGAGATAGTTATTCTGACATAGTTTGACATACAGATACGATTTCGTTATTTTGACTTGTTATTTGAGGATGTTGTTATCTCAAGTTCTCATTATTTCAAAATGTCATTATTTTCACTTAATATCTCAATATTTTGAGTTCAGATTATTTTCGAGATACCTATCTCATTATCTCAATTTAATAACTAGTAAATACATCTGTTAATGTCTTATTATTTCGAGTTATTATCTCTTTATTTAAAACACATTATCTTGTTATTTAGTAGCCTATGGTCAAAATGACCACTCAAAATTTTTTAGGAGTCTAATCCTTGACGATAGCTGAATGCATTTAAGTGAATTACCACTCATCGTTACACATACCTGAAAACTAAATTCCAGTAAAACAACGTCTGGATTGTGAACTACACGTGAAACAGCATACGGGATAAGAATTACATCCATCCATTTTCCGTACCACTTACCCTACACAGGGTCGCAGGGAGCCTGGAGCCTATACCAGGGGACACGGGGAACAGGGCGGGGGACACCCTGGACAGGGTACCAACCCATTGTAGGGCACGCACATACACACACACACACACACAACAGACAATTTGGAAACGCCAGTCAGCCTACAACAACACGTGTCTTCGGACTGACGGAGGAAACCAGAGTACCTGGAGGAAAACCTCCGAAGCACGGGAAGAACATGCAAACTCCGCGCACGCACAAGGCGGAGGCGGGTATCGAACCCCCAACAAAGCCACCGTGCCATGTTAATAAGGATTATAAGCTAACATTTAATAGATTAGTGTTACTGATTATATTTAATCACCCCAAATTCTAAGTAGAAATAACAATACAGTATCCTGAAATAACCGTATTTTAATGAACTAGAAAGATAATGACATATCTTGAAAACAATGACGTTAAAATAACGAGTTATAGTTATGACCAAAATAACTAGATACAAAGTTAAAAATAAATAAATAAATAAATAAATAGAAATCACAGAGCACTTCAACTTCTGTGTATATAAATAAAATGCAAGTGTATATCCGGCTACATTGTAAAACATCCATTCGACGCCGAACTGGGAAACAAACAACTGGCAGCAAATCGTTTTCCAAATCTGCTCTACACACTGAACACCAGCGCGGTTTTTTTTACTTGCGTGCAAGTAAACATTTACTGCGCGTTACTTACGTTGAACAAATTAGTTTTGTTTCTCTCGCAGAAAAGTCCTTGTGCAGGCATGTGTTTCAGCTGTTGCCATGGGACACTGCTCCCTAGCAACACATCCCTTGCCCATTGCAGATTCTGTAGAGACACAAAATACATTCGGTTAGTTAATAGGACATGCTTTCACGTGTGACAGAGCATACGTGTTGACTGCATGTTCTCGGTCACACTGAATACACGCAGCTTTCGGATAGAAATAAAAACTTTGAGAAATAAATTGTACGATTTGTTCACAAAGTAATTTTCTGTTCACTCGTGCAGGGTTTCGGGAGCTGGTATGTTTACACTGAAACAGCAATGATGGTTTTTTGATGGTACGAACACAGCACTAATGAAACAGATTATTCTTATTTTTATTCTGTTTGTATATTCGGTCTCTTATTGTGCGATGTGGCACACAAAACCGACCAGCAACAAGCAGTGCCGCTAGCCCTGCCCCTAAATACCAATAATTGGTGATTGGAAACACATTTGAATGGGAAATCACAACAGTTACAGACAGTTCGTATCACGACAGTTACAGATTTCTGGTGGCAAAAATATTCGGGTGCAAAAGATAAAGGTTTCAAAAGATTTCACACCCACACACGGCACCACAAACCACATAAGACCGGATGAACACCCTTTTTTCTACTAATTATATAAAATCGCATTAGCCATGGTAGGATGAAGAAATTTAAGGGTTGAATTCATTGCTCTTAATAATCTGACAGAGTGACTGGAACATAATTGCTGCATTAAGAAAGCATTAAAAGGCCTCAGAGGATAGAGGTAAATATTCATCATGTCTGTTATTTAAAGAACTTTTTGGGTTTTGTTTTTTTTAAATAGTAATCTGAGCCCCATATATACACGTATCTACATAACTCGTAGAAAAAACTGACCAGCTTTTTGCTTATATAGCACCAGCTTCAGCAAAAAAGCTTAACAGGAAGTCAATAGAAAAACCACAGATGCAAGCTCTGTTAGCTTACGCCACATTCTGCACACACACACACACACACACACACACACACACACCAAGGTTAGGTTAAGCCTTCGCATAATCACAGTTCATAGCAGCTTTATAGCTCCGACAGAGCTGTGTGTATTCACAGCAGTGCAGCTGATTGCAGCCTTTTCTGCAATTATCTCTCCGTCTGTCTTGCTCACCCGGCAGCCATGGATACTTTAATAATCGCCGAGGCGGGTTTCTCTTTTAAAAGGACAATACAGCTCTGGCTTTCCCAGACGCAAACAGAGAGATATTCACACACCGAGGAAGGACTACAATACTGGAGCACTTTGGCTGGGTTACCCGAGGACGCCGTAACCTGCAACCACATAAAAGCCCCTACAATTAAAGCAAAGGCACCAAACCTGCTGGTCAAAGAGAGGAAGAAAAGCTGAGCATGTTCCACACTCTAACCGCAGATGAAAAATGACAGCGAGGGGAAACCCCTGGTCTGTCCCCTGCTTCAGGTGACCACACAGAATGATCACAACACATGGGGTTTCCCTATCTACAGCAACTTCCTATCACGCTGAACAAAGCCTAATCTAACAGCAGAGCATGCATTACATCCTGTGCTCACGTTGGCAACGAGCGAGAAAGGACATGGGTATCAGTGCAGACTCATGCTGTCCAGCTTATGTTATCACTCATGCCAACTGGCACGGACACACACACACACACACACACACACACACACACACACACACACACACGTGCACGGCTTGCTCCAAATCAGCCCATTCTGCCCATCACAACCATATAATAATATTTAGAATACAAAATAGGAGCCAGCATACTCTGGCGACGTGCTCCAATGTTGCCCGACATGCTGATTTGGGGGGGGGCAGAATATTAGCTATTACTGACAGGGGCGGAAAATAATGGATTAAATAGCCCTCCAGGCAAGCGGAAGTTGGCCAGTGCTGTGTGTTTAGTTGTCTGTTATAATGGACTAGGCTAACTAAGGCTGTGAGCTGTGTTGTTTTCTCCTCGTATCACAAATAAAAACATATTTGAGGCTGGCTAGTATTTTTACTCTCCCTCGACATGTTTAACTACGAGGTAACGTACCGTATGTGCTGTGCGACAAAAAGAGTGACAGGCTGAAAATCCACTGGAGTTTTTCTTTAGTTTAACATGACAGCTAAATGAAATAAAAACCACAAGTGATAATACACGTTCATTGAAACAAGAAGAGAGCATCTCGGAATGGTTTGAGCTACATATGCAGTGCCTTTTAACCACTTTTTTGTTTGTTTGTTTGATTGTTTTAAGGATAAGACTCTTGCTGAAATAAGACAGTGGGGGTGTTGGGTATGTCAAGGTGCACACCGTGCAAGGTGCTATAGTTGCAAGTTATGTGATAGCTTGGTGCGTTTCCGAACATGGAAAACACTTCACAGATGGAGAAAATGTTTCACACCTACTGGTCCATTCGCAGGGAACGAAATTGCTAGTTTTGGTACGTTCGCTATTTAGTGTGGTTTCATACTGCACACAATTAAACAAACCAAAAAACAAGAAAAGAATTTTGGCTAGGGCGTGTGTATGGCTGAGATCATATTTGTAAAACTCCTTCCATCATTGGTTGAAAATAAGGTATAACCACAACCGATTAGATAATTCAATACATAACTAGTTTATTTTCTCTTTTTTTGTGTTCATCAATCTAAATATCCAGAACATATGGCATTCCTGCAGTTCTACAGCTCCGTTCGAGGTTCAGTTTGAGGTTCAGTTTGGCAGCTTACATCTACAAAAAAAAAAATGCTGCAACCCAAAATGTACAAGGTGTTTAGGTTCACTTCATGAAGTCGTGTTGATTCAGAATCAAATCGTTTTCTCAGTGAGCTACGGTTCACTTGGAAGCTGACTGAACCGAAAATTGCTCAGTTACAGTTACATTAGCGCTTTTCTAGACACTCAAAACACTTTACGTAGTATGGAGGGTAAATCTCCTAAACCACCACTAGTGTGTAGCACCTACCTGGATGAAGTGACGGCAGCCATAGTGCGCCACACCAGCTATTAGTGGAGAGGAGAGAGTGATGTAGCAAATTCAGGGATGGGGATTAGGGGGCCATGATAAAGAAGGGCCAATGGGGGAATTTCACCAGGACACCGGGGTTATAGCCCCACTCTTTGATAATAAGTGTCCTGGGATTTTTAATGACCACAGAGGGTCAGGACCTCAGTTTAACATCTCATCTGAAAGACGGTGCTGTTTTTACAGTATAGTGTCCCCATCACTATACTGGGGCATTAGGCCCCACACAGACCACAGGGTGAGTGCCCCCTGCTGGCCTCACTAATACCACTTCCAGCAGCAACCTTAGTTTTACTCTGGAAGTCTCCCATCCAGGGAGCTTCAATGGGAGACCAGGCGAGAACTGCAGGGAAATATGGCTCAGGCGCTGTCAGACCGGTTGTTCTGGTCCACCCCCGGGCGCGATTGTGCAAATCACATCGAGGGGAAAAACACACACACACACAGGTATAAATTGAATGCACATGAGCAAACATCCTAACTGTAGCAGACAAATTACTCAAGGCTACACTACCACTACTATCTGTCTTCAGATTCACATTTCTGTGCAAGAAGTCCATTATCAGCACTATCAGTGGCAGGCTTGCTACAGACTTGTCGAGAGAGCGGCTTTCAACTTAGAGGCACTATTGGTACTGGGATGAATGAAATGCGAGTTTATTTAGCCAGCTCATTTCCTTATCCTACTTATACTATTATCTGGCACAAGGTTGCAGTTTGGGGAATATTGTACGGAGCACGAGTTGTTCGTCTTTAGAAAGCGATTGCAAACGGTCACACGGCCGCACACCCCTACACACACGGTGGAAAATCTATTTATTTTAGTTGATTTTTCATATGTATGCATATCTAAAAACACAATGTCCTGGGATTACCAGTCCATCATAAATCACATGGTTGCTAAATATGCAGTGCTCTCGAGTCTGCAGTGAATATCCAGCCGATGAATGGGCGTGTGTGCTTTGACTGCAGCGTCTTACTAGAGGCGAGACAGGTGTGCCAGACAGCACATGATCTAGTACGACTCTGGTTGTGTCTTGGTGTAAAATAGTGTTGAGCCAGACTGTACTATTATAATATTGTGTGTATATATTTTTATGCATGCGTCCATCTCACCTTGTATGTTGCTAAAAAAAGACAATGTACGAGAATGAGTGCATTAATAGAAACCTGTGAAAACTACAACTACAAGTACAGTTATAGAAGACTAAGCAGAAAATTGAGCAGATATGTATTTGCTTAGTCACTTTCAGTTTTGTTTTGCATTGTTTTCCAGGAACTTCTCTTCTAGCTTTTCTTTTTTTTTGTGTGTGTGTGTGCGTCTCACCTTGTGCGTCTTGCTGCAGGCGTACAGGTGGGCAAGTCGGTACAGGCTCTTGTAGTGCTGGGGGAAGCGGTTGAGGCACAGAAACAGCGCTCTCACACACATCTCTACCAGCACCTTCCTCTGCTCCACCCGGCCTGTCGGCAGACACCTGGGAACCTCCAGTAGCTCAGGTGGCGTGAGTGGCTCGGGCCGGCGAGGAGCAGAGCGCAGCAGTGCGGCCGCTGCCTGGGTTGGTGTGTCTGGGGCAGGGGGTTTGGGGACGGACATCTCGGGAGAAGTGACGACGGACAGAGTGGTGTCCGAGGACTCCTGGGAGTGCGTGGTGGAGCTGACGTCCATGTGCTTCTCCTCTGTGAAACGTGAACAAGCCACAAAGAGAGTCCATTAATAAGAAGCTCCTTTATACGATTATTAAAATACGATATTCAAATACGAATATATTATGAAGTATTCAATAATTATCTAAAACTAAGTCATCAATTATGTCGTACTGTCTGCACATCATTTATTTAAATCATTTTAACCTCATATCTCATTCAAATGTTTTAGAACAGTGTTAATTATTACCATCTCTTAATATTTGACAGTGACTCGTTTACTCAATGATAATCCTTTAGGTAATTATTAAGGACAATAAGAACAACTCAGCAGCCCAAGCGAGGCTAGCAGTGTTTTATTCCTAATCGCCTGGTGCATTAGTATTAGTGACTCAGTCGGTTAACTTCAGGGGTATCTTTTTACCCCCATCTATTAAACATTGAGGAGATTAATTTATCTTTGATCTTATGAGAAGTCAGCTAAACATTTTGGTCAGAACACGGCGATCAATTTTCAGCACGGGGAAGATTGGGGAAGTGTGAAGTGTACAGTTTCGAGATACTCCTCGCTGAACAACCACAGGTCCAGGGGTGGAACTCCTCCCGTAAGCCCAACTCTAACCCGAACCCTCGACTCCACCCAGGTAAAAGGAGCTGGATCAAGTCCAACTCCACCCCATGGACCTTTTCTAGCCAACCAGTGTTCACTTTGTTGCTTTTATGATTAGTCCACCCTTGCCATATTAGGTGAATATATTGACGTACATTTGATTTTTGGTTATTTCTATCAAAATCTGACAAAATAAAAAGTGCGTTCAGGCGGTCAGGTCCAACTGTATAGTGAATGCTGAAAAGACTTCAAAACATACCTAATCTGAGACACGGTGTGTATCGTCGTCAGCCTCAATATATATCTAAAGGAACACTATAAAGGCACTACCTGGTTCTTCCACTGCAGCTGCTTTGTCTTTCATAAGCATGTTTGTATCTTCAGAAAATGGCTGACATTTCCCAGAATCCAGCTTGTGGGTGCTGTCCTGTGAGCTGGTGGGGTCCAAGAACACATCCTGCAGGGAGCTGGAGTCCGATAACACCGCCACGCTATCCTGACTTTGCTCTGATGATGGCGCACACACACACACACACACACACACACACACACACACACACACACCTACTTTAAAGTTTAATCCAAGAGCAATCAAAGAGAAGTGTCACTGCACTGTTTTAAACAAGAACCCACAATTTAACACCCAAGATTCTCCCATAGATAACTAGTCTGGATGAAATTAAAATTTAATTTCAGGGCTAGACTTAATCTAGGTCCCAGAAAGCCATGCTGATAAGCTGCAATCATGTGAATTGAATCGTGGATTAGAATGTAATGCCGGGATCGGTGTTATGAGCCGCAATTTTCCGAGCAAGATCACAGTGTCTTTGCGAAGCATGGAAGGATTTGCTGGTCTCTCACATGAAGTGTGCCACTTCTCTACTTCCACTAAAAAAAAACAAAAAAAAAAACAACAAAAAAAAAAACCTCTGTTTTATTTTCCTCTAAATAAAAGGTTCACGAAAGCGCTTTCACATGCTGAGAAAGTGAGAGAGTCAGCAACTGGATCTGGAGGGTGTGCACGGGCAGCGTGTTTAGTTCAGAATGTCAATGTACTGCTAACTCAGCATGGGGTAGGACAAAAAAAACCCCAAAAACAACAAAACCAGCAAAAAAACAAAACAAAAAAAAACAAAAACATGGAGCTGAAGTGACCGCTTTAACAGTAGCACAGAAACAATTAAGAAATAAGGAAGTGACTGGTTTTGGGTTGTTTTTTTTTTTTTTTGAGTGACTGGTGAAACAGAACAGTCAATATTCCACTTTGATTGGTCAGTGTGAACACACACACACACACACACACACACACACACACACACACACACCCCAACTGCAGTCATACAGTGAAGCAGAAAACAGCTGCTGAATGCTAAAATGTTGTTTAGTAGAGTATTGATCAGGACAGACAGTAGAGCAGTGGCAGAGAACCCACTTCACATTTCATCTAATATCTCATGAGGTGATGATATGATAGTTACTGAATACAAAACCAACATGTAGTGCACTATAAGAGGGACTGTAGGGTTTAGTTCTTTAATGGAGTCCAAGATTTATTTAACAAAAATCTTAATTGAATTTTTTTTTTTTTTTTAGTTTAAACGACATGTTCCTACATTACTGACAAAGTCATTCGACAACTTGTTGATAGTGCTGCCACTGGGAATTCATCTCTAGCGGCGCTTTAGTACTTCAGTCTGTCCAGCTCTCTCACTTCCTCATCTGTACACTCTGCTCAAACAGATCAGCTTCCAAAGCTTCCAAACTTTCATGCTATTACTGTCATCAACAGCATAATGCGTGTCATTTGGGAGATCGCTAACTAGCCGGGTCGAGTCTCTGCCGTAGCTTGGTGCAACTATGTCATATAGTCTGGAACAACGAGTCTGAGGTTTGCGCGAATGTCTCCACTTCTTCTTTGTTAGCTTTCTCATTTATATTACGTTGAATCTCACTGCAAAATGGTACGTTTTCTTCTAGAAAAGAAGCTTTTGCTCTTTTTTTTTAATTTTTTTTTTTAGATCTATTAAACACCACTGTCACTGCGCTAACCACGTCACCCTGTGACCACTAATGTCTCGGAGTAATAATGACCAACAAATTAGCACCAGAATCAGTGTGTTTTAGGGTGGAGTTTTCCTTTCAACAAGCTGGATCAGACAGAGTCGATTAAAAATGAACCCAAATCCAAAAAGCGTTCATATAATTTAAATAATGTCTACTTATTAAGTGCACTATTTGTTGGATAGCTTTTTAGGTCAGTCAGGAAGTGACTATGTGTTAAGTGACAAGTTGCCACTCATTGGATGAATGGATGGAAGTAAAACTTTGGACAGTGGTTCTTCTGCCACAGCCCTAAAGAGAGCCAAGTTTAGTTAGGGCTTTTGGACTGGAGGGAGGTGTCTGTAGTTTATACCATACGCAGGTCCCGCTCGCAAAGAAGGTGCACACCCAGACCCGCAGTAATCGTGGTCGTGAGGGAAGTTTGCTGCGGAGGAGACCATGGCTTTAGAAAACAGCAAAAAAAAAAAAAAAAAGATCTAATCTCGGAGAATTCAGAGTTTCGGCTTTACCTGAGGGTAGGTGTGAGATCTGACGTGTTTTATTCCTGTACAGGGCTGAAGAAAAAGGTTTGGTTTTTTTTAGATTTGCATCTGAAACACCAGAAGTACTCAAGCCAATTTACTTATGAAGAATTAATACAGTGGTAAGCCCAGTACAGTTCAAAACCCACAAACCAGCAATTTGCAACCATTTCTGAACCCAAACATAGACATGTATATATATATATAAAAATTCAACCTCCTTCCCAGTGCAAGTGAGCCACAGAAAGAAAAAAACAAAAAACAACAAAAAACAACACAGCTGTCATTTAGCACATACAGCCGAGCAGAGTGCATTGTGGGATGTTAAGGAAATGTTTCCGTTATAGTCTAGAGTGCCAATTCCTCATCCCATCATGCATCGATTAAGCAGCAGCAGGTGCGAAGCAGGCCAGAGGCAGGCAGAGAGGGAGCAGGCAGGTAGGCAGCAGGGAGGAAGGGAGCCCGAGTAGGCTGCAGGAAAGAATGGGAACATGGCGACAAGGCTGCAGGGGCCACACTTTTACAGCGCAAATCCCTAAACTTACTTGGACTGGTGTCATTGAAGTTTTCCCCTCCCTAATATAAATGAACTTAATATTTAAAAAAAAACCCTGAGACTCTGTGAATAGGGCTCAGGATACCAATATAAAATGGTGGTAATTTCCCCCGGACTGTAATTATTAATGCTAATTGTTAATGCTCAGTTCAGCATTCCAATCATGCTGAGGACATTTCCACTAAAGCTTTGTCCTTTGGCTCACTTTAGCAGCTAGCATCTACAGCATGTCCGAATAACTTCCTGCAGTTGAGTCAATTCAGAGTTGAATAGCTTTCTTAATGGAATCGAACTGTACTAGAGTTTGCTTGGAAGCAGACCGAGACCACCTCACTCTGATGTTCTAGATTCGCATGTTTTGGCCCACATCCGCACACTACTGCTACGTTCTCACCTGCCTAAAGAACCGAACAGAGGGGATAAAACACACAAGGGTCCCTTTCAAACTGCCTAAATGCTGAATGCGTGAAAGTAAAGTAAATCATTTGAGGCTATGTGTTAAATCAGAAGTGCATAAAGCATTCCAGTTCGGAGTTCGAATCAGTCCCAGTAACTAGGTCAAACCGGTCATCTGACACAGATTCAGGAGCACCTCCTCTGTTTAACTAAAAAAAGTTTCCATTAATGCTTTATTCAACGCAAGGGGGGGGGGATCTGAATAAATACTCAGATTAAAATGGTAACCTAAAAATGCTAAAAACTGAATAAAAATTTTACTCTCTGTTTTTTCTAGCTTTCCTCTCTATTTTTTTTCCAGCTATCCAATAAAGGGTTAAACAGAGTGTACTTTGTACATCATGGTGCATTTAGAGAATTAAGACAATGGCGTTAGCATATGATTACTGATAACTATGTGTGCTCCTTTTATGCGTCTTAAGGTATCTGAGAAAAGTTTAGGTTTCCTCCCAAATCTTGTTGGATGGACAGTCTGCAAAGAGCTAAGACAGACTTGCTTGTGTTGGATGGTTATGAATGTTTTTCTGAACTAACCGGATTCTCACAAATACCAATTCACCTGTGAAAATGTTTCTGTGAACGATTTATAAATAAATTACGTCAGATCCAGTTTGATAAACATGGCCCGTTCTCTCCAACTGAGCCTCACTCGTCCTCTTACTCTCCCTCGTCTCCTTTTCTGACTATCGCTAACAACACACACCTTACTTTCGCTTCAGTAACCAATCTGTACGGTGGACCCTGCCGGCTTTGTCGCTCATGTTCCCATGATCCTCAGCGTGCGGATGGTAAGAGCAGGGGTGGGAGGAGTCATTGTTATAAACCCGAGCCCACTGGCCAAACCTCCGAGTGAGGATTAGCCACCGTAATTGTGATTAGTGAGTGTGTGAGTGAGAATAAACTCCAGGCCAGGTGTACTGTACCGTCCTGCGGCTGCCCCTGCCTCTGCTGCAGCTTTTTACGTTTGGCGTAATCGTGGTCGAGCGGAGTGACCGCGCACGGGGGGGAAGTCACACCTGCCGCGCCGTCGCTGTGCAAGGATGTCGCCATGGGCACGGCTGTCGCCGTAGAGTTTGCTGCCGCCAACGCAGTCACCGCTGAGGAGGAGTGAGAGTCTTCATCATTCAAAGAAGGGGGTTTTTCCCTGAGGAAAGAATAAAAAAAAAAATAGAATAAAAAACACTCCTAGCATTATCCAATTCCATGATCGGACTCTATTAGTATAAGACGAACAGGAGTCGGAGTCTTTAAGCAGCTCAAAACTTGATCAAGATTTTTTTAGGCATGTGATGCTATTTTTTTTTTATTTTAAATGTAAAAAGTGGTCACACACAGTGGAAAGCCCCCAAAAAGCGAGCAGAGTCGAGTCGAGTCGAGCCGTACCGTGCGATGGAAAACCGCCAAAAGGTGGTGGAACGAGTGGAAAAGAAAAAAAGAAAAGAAAAAAAGATCTGGAGTGGATTCCACACACTGAAAATGATTCACCTGGTGCAAATATGGCAAGCAAAACTCAATTTATCACCCGAGTTTTCAGTCAGTGATAGAGCCAGTAGATATATTGGCCTTTACTTTGAATTTGGCTGTTTGCAACTGAACAAATTAGGGCTTGAGGTAATGTAGGTAAGCATTAGAGCATTGACGCTTTAGCCATACTCACATATCGCCCAAAAAAAACAACAAAAAAAACAAAACTGCAGTAACAGTAAAAAAAAATTAAATAATAATAAGCACATGAAAATATTCTCAACTCATGACAGCTTGTCTATAAATATCAGTAATATTGTAACGTAGTTAGTGACCTTTTATTTAATCATGCTTAGTTTACAGTTCTGCAGTAGTACCGCCGTTAAAAAAAAAATTTCATACGTCAACTGGTACCAACATAAATAGGTCTGGAACGAATTGCTGACGTACTTGTCGCTTGTTTTAGGCATGCTCTTCTCCTCTCCGCGAGCAAAAGGGCCGACCGCAGCTTCAGCGAGCATGTTAAAGAAAAGCTCGTAGTCCAGATTGTCCTTCGGCTCGGATTCTTCCTTGCCGCTTTCTTCCTCTAACAGCTTCAGAATAGTGGAAGCCGTACGGAAGAACAGCTGTGATGATGGAGGAGACAGACGAGAGACACAAATTAAAATGTTTTCCAAAGGATTAACATAAAAATAAAAATAATTTAAAAAAAGAAAGAGAGAAAGAAAAAGCGCCTCATGCTTTAGTTCACGACTTGGCTTACTTCTAGCGCCTCCATGGCCAGATCAGGTGGGTTGTGGTAGTGGATTTTTCGGGGATACCTGGCAGCTTCCTCATGAAGAAAATGAGCAGACTGGGGGGGGGGTTAGGGAAGAAAGAGCATGCAATAATATACAATCACATAGAAAATACTGTAAATCACAACTGTTATCAATTATCAGGTATTACAAATTGCGAAGTCAAAGGGAAACGTCGTATATTGTACATCTACAAAATGGTTAAAGGAATAATTTACACCAAATTCTCTCGGCATGCTAGGATTTTCTTGTTAGAAATGATAGCAGCGCTGTATTAGCTATATTAGCCTTGTATAAGCACAAAACATAACTGATCCGTTTGATTTGGGGTGCACAGGGAATTTTTGCCGAACTTTTAATGAGCTACCCTTTTCAGTAGGGTACTACACCCTCCATGCTGTGTTGAACAGGAGTAGATCAGTTGTTCACCTGTTTGTAGAGCCGTAAATACTCTTTCGGCAATAACTTGCGCTTTTCTGAGATCTTGCCCAGCATGTAGTGTATCAGCCACTCTTCCTCATTACAGTCTCCTCCGCATGTGGACGCACTCTGGAAGCACTTGCATGCCGTCTCCAGCATCGACTCCTTACGCTCCTCCATCTACACACACACACACATACACACACATACACACACATACACACACATACACACACATACACACACATACACACACATACACACACAGTAATTATTCTACAGCCTAATCACACAGTTATGCTTACACTGGAGGTAATGCGTTCGTTGCTATACACACCAATTTGGTGAGATCCGGCGGCATCTCGTTCCTCCACTGCTTGAGCTGCCTGGAGGCGAAGGAGTGCAGGGCATAGGACATGTTGCCGTACTCGATCCACAGGCTCAGGTTGGAGCTGTCGATCTCCAGTGCCCGCTTAAAGCACGTCAGCACAGCGAGCGAGTGCTTCCACACAGGCCCGTCGCTCTTTAGCTCGTTCGAGTTCAGCTTATCCTGGATGCGAGTGGCCCGGGCCAAAGCCATCCCGGCCCAGGAGTCGAACCTGGGATGATAATTACAAAAATTGTGACTCTGGGATGACATGAAACTTAATAGGATTTCACCAAGGCGGAGAAACATGAATGGAATCACAGGACCGACACAAGGAAAAGGATTTCAAATATAAATATGAACATTTATCCTTTTTCAAATATGGAGATTTATTAAAAAAATAATAATAATTAAGAAAAACATTGTCGAACAACAGTCAGGACTGACCTGTTGGGGCACACGCAGATGTCGTGCATATAAAATTTAATGGCTTTGGCCTGCTCTTTGTTCTTAAAGTGGTAGTCAGCCAACAGGTAGTACAGCTCATTCACCAGAGGGGGTGCTGGAGGGGTTCCTTCTGGGAGTGATGGTGCCTGGATAAACACACAAAAGGCATATCTATTTGATTACATATTTTAGATCAATATCAACGGTGTCTTTTTTTTGGTTTGGGTGTGACAAATAACTTTAATGGCATGCAGAGAAATTCAAAATTAAACCTATAAACAAGGTGAAAATGCAATGTTTAAGTGTACTAATAATACAAAAGGGCTACCTCCTCCTGCCAATTTCTTATTTTATCTGTTGATTCAGTGTTAAAGATAAATTATGGTTAGCATTTTAACCTATGCTTGGCCTGATTGCTAGATTTTTCCTCAAACATTTAAGTTGATCTGTAGCAGGAGAGTTGATATTATACTCAGTCCTGGAAAGCAATAAACATCTGAACCATCAATGGTTATTACTAGCTATGAACTTGACTTATCTTATTAAGATTTCATTGCATAGTCAGGCTCCATATAAATGATTAACTATGCAATTATGTAATTACAGACCGAAAGAAAATGAGGTAAAATCTACAAAGTCCATTAATGTCATTTGCGCTGTCAAATTACTTACATTTTCAACTCGCGCTGGGAATACAGTCATTTCAAAATGTTTCTGAACTTATTGCTGAAATTTAAGCCATTCGACATCTATGCGTTGACTAGGTGACATTAGCTAGCCGTCTTGCTTTAATACCGTCTAACAGTTTCTATGTTCCCATCAAGTCACTACACTTTGACACTGCATTCTTGAGTCTTTAAACCGACGCAGATGTAATGCACAACTACTACTAAAAAAAAAAAAGCACATTAATGGAGGCTGAGGAGGAAGATTCAGGGGTCCAAACAGGACTAAAAGAATGGTTATGAATTCAGACCTTGAGTGCTCCTCCCTCTATGTAGGCTGATACTTGGTCGATGGAGAGCGTAGGCTCGTCGGAGCAAGGGATGATTCCGGAAAGCCTCCTCAGCAGGTTGGCCAGATCTGCAGACACCGTGCTCGTCTTGTAGCTGTCAAACTCTGGCAGGGTCTTCGGCTTGAAGTATTCAAACATGAAGAGAGCATCGCTCCACAGCAGCTCCACCTGACAGAGACGAGCAAAGAGAGAAGCGGTATAAAGTACATGCTTCACTAAGCATTTTCACACTTTTCCTTCTTCACCACTGAAGGAACACTTTCCAGTGTCACAGTGTTGTATGTCATAATTATGTACTTACATTTTTTAAACTCACCCTGTACTACATAAATCAAATCCTATTTCAATCCCAATCAAGTACATTTCAGTTTGTAAGACTACATGTAGACTAGTTCAAGGTTGGTAAATACTATTATGATGGGGAGGATTAGTGTCTGATGGTGAGCGCTTTGCCACCACAAGGGCATAATAATGAAGATACGATGGCAGTGGGTTTCATTACATTGCACATAATCAGGACTACGCAGTGACAAAATATGGAATTATTAAACTATCAGAGAAAAGAAGACACCAATATCTGCTGGGTTTTACTGGATGTCTCCCCTGCCCTCTTCTCAAGTTGTAATCTTAGCAAAATAAGCCGGATATACTGTAATAGAGAGAGTTTGAGAGCCTGGAGTTGATTATTTTCCAATAACAGCATGTGCCAAAATGTTTTATTCCTCTTATATCACAGCAATTTGCTGACAATAATGATTTTTTTATTTACTATTGAATTGTCATGTAAGAGAAAGTTAAAAGGACTGCGAATCTTCAGATACTTGTCATACCTCACCGTTTTAATTGCAAAACGATTATGCTACGAGTCAGAAAACAGTCGAGTTGTCCTCCGTTGCTCCTGTCATTGAATGCATGCAGGGCATTCCCCTCGAAGAAGAGCAGTGAATAGCAAGGGTGTGTATGTATGTGGCAAGAAGAGAATCAATCGCTTGATTAGTGCAGAGTCAGCCTGCTGCAGACCTCATGCCACCCAGCTGCCTAATTAGCTCTGGGAAAACACTCGTAAACTCATTAAGTAACAAAGCTCACAAAGGAGCCAAGGGGAGAAGGTAATCAAGCGGGGAGAGAGAGTGTGAGAGAGGTGGGGGGGTTGGAACTCAATGCTGAATCAAAACACAGAGCAATCAAAGCCACTGTAGAGCAAAGAGCTACAGTCAAATGTACGGGCAAATGAGATCATGTACCTTTGGGATGGGCTTTATAACGGTTTTTCAACTACCTTCTTGCTCTGTAAAGGTGTGTGTGTGTGTGTGTGTGTGTGTGTGTGTGCCTATTAGAGATTGACCGATATTGATTTTTTATAACCGATGCGATATGATTATTTGCATGTTTATTTGCCCGATAACCGATATGCAGAACCGATATTTATTTATTGTTTTACTTCTGTTTTTGACAAAGTGATAACACTGAACTGAACAAATTCAGTTTTTTTTTTTTTAATATAACAATTTTGGCAATTTCACTTCCTCCTTGCATATAAAACAAAACATATTTATACACCAATAAATAGAGGGGTTTGAAAGAGTGCAAAAAATAAAAAGTACTGTAACTAAAGTGTCTTTTTTTTCAATAAAAGCTTCGATGAGGTAAACCTATTACGTGCCTCCGTGAGTTTGTCTCTATTTCTTACTGCCAAGCTGCTTTTAACCAGTACATTCCGTCAGCGGAATGGAAAACGACTTAACAAAACAGGTGTGAGTTACATTTTTTGGCTACTGGTAAAAAGAGTTAAACGACATATCAAGCATTTATGTAACACATCTAATTTGTACATTAATGGCTGTTATGTTAAATAAAGTTTATTAATTAAAGCAAAGCAAGTAT
>JANDJT010000190.1:5688026-5702834 GCA_024331685.1 Stegophilus panzeri | reverse complement strand
CTGTCTGTCTCTCTGTTTGTCTGTCTGTCTCTGTTTATCTATCTGTATGTCTCTCTGTCTCCGTTTAGCTATCTGTCTGTCTATCTGTCTACAGTCTGTCTGTCTGTCTGTTTGTTTATTAGTCTGGCTGTCTATTATCTGTAGAGGAAATCAGTTAAACCCTTCGATACTGGAACCAGCATTTCTTTGGCCCAAGCGGAGGCTTCTTGCATCATGGGGCTAGATGTGACTCATTCATAAATGTGATGAGTGTGATGAGTTGTTACCTCCACATAGAATTCTGTAGCTGTATCCAGGTCATCCCTGAGCACAGCGAGGCTGGCCAGGTTTTTATAAGTGGAGTATTTCAGCATCAGCCCCGGGTGCTTCAGCCCAACCTTCTCATCTTCAGATGCCACCGCCTGAGATAAAGGCAGAATCGAGTAAATACAGTAGTTAAAGCCCATTCAAAGCCAAGTGTAATTCACAAGCTGAGGCGTGCATGTGCACCTCCTTAAGCAGTGGCGTCTTCAGGAGCTCGTGATAGGCTTTGGCCGACTCCTCAAACTTGTCGTGCTTCTGCAGGTCGAGAGCTCTGTGGTACAGCGCAAACGCCTCTGCTTCCTGCGGCGCATCATGACAGAAAGACTGAATTAATACAGAGCGCCAACGCATCTGACTGCATCATTACCAAGATAACAGTAAAGATAAACCGACTCGCCTGAGCCTCCTTGGTCTGACTCGGTTTTGCACTTCTAAAGTGATCCTCGTGCTCATCTGCAGTGTCAGAGGCTGCGTTAAGAGCAGCGATCCGTATCTGTGAAACAAGTGAGCTTACATAATCAACAGTGCACTCATCACAGGTAGGGACACACATTTTATCTTAGAGAAAATCTTACCATCTTCTTTTATGTGTTGGTGAGCATCACACCACTGTCTGTTCTGTAAAAGCACAAAACACCACCGCAGGGTTAGCGCGCTTGTGACGCCTGTCCACACACAACATCCAACTAAACCTAGCTAACCAGCAGGAGCTCGAGTACTGGATGCATTAACCCTAGACGCTGAGCAAAAATAAATACATTAATGAATAATAATAAGAAGAAGATGAAGAACTAAAAACAACAGTTTTCAATGGGGAGACCAGCCAAATTACATTCCTACACTTGTGGGAACATTTGGTCCCCAGCAAGACAAAAATACACACACACACACACACACACACACACATACCTCTCGGACATGCTTAGAATTGTCAATATCTTTTTTTTTTGCAGATGTGTATGAGGAAGGGTGCACGGTGGTTTGCACCTGCCTGCAATATTTTCTGAAGAGCATAGTTGGTTCTATTTCTCAAAATATAAACAAAGCAGTCATTTAAACCGCAGCAACCCTGACCAGAATAAAACAGCTACTGAAGATGATGAAAGCAGTGAAACAGTGGTGGATTCAATACATTCCTAGATTACTAAACATTGTTTTTTTTCCTTCTTCAAGCTTAATTCTTACAGCAGGAAAGTACCTTATAATTCTCCCCCCCCCAGGTGAAGCTGAGATCATTTCACCTTGGATAGTACTGCTGTTGTAATCTCAAAAACTGTCCTGTGCTCATCCCAGGATTCTGAACATCCTTATTAGTGATGTAGATCTGCAAAGCTGATTTCTGACAATGTCAAAAATGCTATAAATAAAACTGTATTGAATCTTGGTCCACAAAAATTTTACTACCTGTAATCATCCTGCACCTCTATTCTATACTGAAGATTCTGTATTATCTATACATAAGTGTAGATTCATAATGTATATCCTAGGTTATATTTATATATCTGTATATACACTACCAGTCAAAAGTTTAGACACACTCATTCTTTATTTTTATTATTCCCCCCCCATTTTAGAATAATAATAACAATAAAGTCATCAAAACTCTGGAATAAAACAAATTGAATGATGGGAATTATGCTGTGATACAAAAAAAAAAAAATCCAAAATAATTTAATACTTTAACACTGATTTCAAACATTTAATCAGACACCTTCAGATCAAAAGGTTTTTAAGATCATGAGAAACATTTCAGTCGAGTGTCTCCAAACTTTTGACCGGTAGTGTATATATCTCTTACATATATTTTTGTATACCTTTTAGAGCATTTCTATTATCACTATATATAGTGTCAGTTACCATTCATACTGTTATCTACTGCACATATTCTTGCTATTGATTTATTTACTGTATATATGTTTACATAATCAACCTGCACTTTGTTCATTTGCTCAATACTCCTATCTCTCTCTCTCTATACATATACATATATATGTCTGTCTATCTATCTGTCTGTCTGTCTGCTCCAGAACTGTGTGCATATATAAAATAGACAACTAACTAACCAGCTAGCAGGACATGTTAATGTGTTTGACCAACAGAAACACTGAACTGACCAAACAGTTTAATCAGGTCTCAGTGGGTTTTGTAGTAAACTGGTTTTGACACATACAATTAATACGGCTGTAAAGAACATTGACGGCATATAAAGTAAGCTAATTTATTGTGGGGGAAAATGTATTTCAAATCCTGACGGGAACGTGTAAACACTCCTATATTAATATATTTATTTATCTAACGTTAAGGTAATGTTATTGTTGGTTAGTTTTGTTTGTCATTTTTGACCGTTAGCCGTTAGCTAACTCTACTCACCTTTAGTCTTTTTGTTTACAATTTCTCAACTAAAGCCGGCCACTGTGTTCTGAACTTCCCCAAAAACGCTGCATTTAACAAATATTACATTTTAAATCTCCAAAAAAAAAAAGAAGAAGAAGAAGAAGAAGATATTAATACGTAACTACACACTGTTCCTCGTTATTATTTGTAAACATTTACATGCATTTCTACGTGCTCGAGCAAGTCTCACCCGGCTCAGAGATGCGCGAGATTCTCTTTGCTAGAACGCAGGTTGCGTAGCCAAGATTGAGGAATTTGATTGGCTGGTAGGACGCACGCGCGCCGCACGTCAGCCAATCATGTTTCAGCTAGCTTAGCGATTCTGTAAACGACGGAAACGCTGCTACAGGAAATTGTCCTTAACGTTAACGGACAGGATAGACAGAGGGATTGTATTGTTTTGATCCGAAGTTAAGAAATTAAACATAAATGAATTATAATTTACGTTTACATTTATGGCCTTTGGCGGACACCCTTATCCAGAGTGACTTACATTCATCTCATTTACAGTGGTGCTTGAAAGTTTGTGGACCCTTTTAGAATATTCTGTATTTCTAGATAAATATGACCCAAAACATCTTCAGGTTTTCACACAAGTCCCAAAAGTTGGTAAAGAGAACCCAATTAAACAAATGAGACAAAATATTATACTTGGTCATTTATTTACTGAGGAAAACGATCCAATATTACATATCTGTGAGTGGCAAAAGTATATGAACCTCTATGATTAGCAGGTGATTTACAGTCTCTAAGATTTGAAGGTGATATTAGAGTCAGGTGATTTCAGTCAATGGGATGACAATCAGGTGTGAGTGAGCACCCTGTTTTATTTAAAGGACAGGGATCTATCATAATCTGATCTTTACAACGCATGTTTGTGTGAAGTGTATTATGGCACGAGCAAATGAGATTTCTGAGGCCCTCAGAAAAAGAGTTATTAATGCTCATCAGGCTGGAAATGTTTACAAACCCATTTCTAAAGAGATGGACTCCACCAGTCCACAGTCAGATAGACTGGGTACAAATGGAGGAAATTCAAGATCATTGTTACCCTCCCCAGGAGTGGTCGACCAACAAGGATCACGCCAAAAGCAAGACGTGTAACAGTCCACAATGTCACAAAGGAATCCAGGGTAACTTCTAAGCAACTAAAGGCCTCTCTCACATTGATTAATGTTAATGTTCATGAGTCTACCATCAGGAGAACACTGAACAACAACAATGGTGTGCAAGGTTGCAAGGAGAAAACCACTGCTCTCCAAAAAGAACATTGCTCCCTGTCTGCAATTTGCTAAAGATCACGTGAACAAGCCAATCAGCAGTTATCAGAACCCACAAGGGGGTCACACCAGATGCTGAAAGCAAAGGTGCATGTACGTGTGCCATTCATAGATATGTAATATTGGATCATTTTCCTTAATAAATAAATGACAAAGTATATGTCTTGTTTGTTTAATTGGGCTCTCTTTATCTACTTTCAGCACTTGTATGAAAATCTGATTATGATTTAGGGCATACTCATGCAGAAATACAGAATATTCTTGAAGGGTTCATAACTTTCAAGAACCCCTGTACACATTCGAGCAGTTGTGGGTTAAGGACCTTGCTCAAGGCAGCTTGACAGTGCTGGGATTTGAACAAAACCTTCTAATCAGACGTCCAATGTCTTAACCACTGAGCTACTACTGCCCTACCACTCTCGCACACTTTCACAATCTTTGAATAAATCACATCATATGGCTGTTTAAAGTTTTTTTTTTTTTAATAAAAAAAATTATTTAGTAGCCTTTTTATCAAATCCATTGTTTTTACTTCCACCTCTCAACTACTTGACTTGGTTGCACATTTAGTCTGAAAAAAAAAAATTTCACAGATCAAGTGATTCACAGCAATTTGTAAACGGTAATTAAGTATATCCAAGACTTGAGATTTTTGAGACAATCAACTCTATTCATAAAAAAAAGAAATCACAAATATATAGCTGCAAAACAAAACCCTGTCTTAAAACCTTACAAGTTATACATGACTTTTAGGGGACACTCTACAAACATCTCAACATCAAAACAAACAAGTAATTTCCATTCATTCATGGGCACTATAAAAAAAAATAGCATAGTTTTTTTTTTTTAGCTACATAAAATGTCCAAATGCATAGTGGAAATGAATTTGAACAGTCATGAAATCCAACAACGCACAATAAAAGGTTAGTGCTTTAATGCTTACAACTTGCTCAATTCAGTTTTCAGAAATTCAGAAAGAAAGTAAACCAAACTTTAGTATAACTAATTCCAGAAAAAAAAACTGTAATCATTTTTCAGTTCTAATTAATTTATAATGCACAAACTATTAATATATATTCCTCAGCATTGTTGTTCTCTTAGATTCTCTCATACCATCTCCAACATCCACTCAATATTTCAGCGCACTGGGGTCATTCGTACAATCTCTCATGTAAACATTTAGAATGTTGGCACTAAACATTAAAACTGTGACCTGTCTCTAGAGACCAGCCAATCCACCAGCACTCCTCTGGCCCTCAGAGACACTGAGTCTCTCAGAACCAAACTGAGACATGCTGGAAGATCTGGAGCTCAGAGCCGGAGAGAGCTTCCCCTCTGAGAAGTCCTCTCTGTAAGAATAAGAGAGTTTACTGTGAACACTATGAAGAACACTGCTGGCTGAACTGCCTGATTTTGAGCCTCGGAGTTTATCAGAGCCAGACTCCCTGTTTGAGTTTGAATGGGTTGGAGAGACACTTTGCTGCATCTGAAGAGCTTCGGGATGGTCCAGAGGAGAAGGTGAGGGGTTGGAGTGGAGTGGAGCTGGAGTGAGGATCACCTCCTGTGGGGACTGGAGATGACGAGAGTTCTTGGAGACCACAGAAGGTGCAGAGGAGGATGTGGTGGATTGAAGTCTTGATGGTTTTTGAAGGTTGTTGTTTGTTACCTGTTGAGCATGTGCAGAAAGTCACACATAACCATTATATCCGACAAGAGTTATAAGAGGAATTAAAACAATAAAATAATCATTAATGACAATTAATGACGATTTATGATGATGTTATTTATTAATGAATAACATCATACTTTTTATCCATTTAACCAATTATATGTTTTCCTTGTTAAATAACAGCTCAGGTTTTTAATCCATTTATTATTAATCTTAGGGTATTATGATGCATTCTCCATACAAGTCCCTGTGAATGAACCGTTACTACGGAAACAAGTGCATTAATACAAACCTGTGATTTGGCTATACTGTCAGAGCTGCTGTTATAGAAAACAAATCAACCCTCTATCCAAACAGATTATCAAGAATATATAGTCTATTAAGTTCTAAAGTGTGATATTAGCAGTGGCTGACTGGTGTTAATTAAATATACAGACGTTTCAGAAATGTGCATAAATTTTCAAGGTTCCTGAAAAGTTTTTGCCATGCAAACAAGCTTAATGCCACTTACAGCCATGCTGTCTTTCCTCTGCTGGCTGGCCTGGTCTTCATGTCCTCTTCGCTGTGTAGAAGAGAGCTGAGGACGATTCAGAAGCCCGAAGTCTGACTGCTCAATCCCGGCCACGGACGCCAACTGACCCAGCCTGCAAATGACCATCAATATCGTGTATTTTTGTTTTATATGTTGCATCATGCTCTGTAGACATCGACATGATGCAATATTACAACGTTATTGCCGTAAATGCAATCATGACAGTAAGAACTGAACCCTATCTAACCCGGCGTCTTTAAGCAGGTCAAGGAAGGCATGGAATTTGTGAAAGGAAGCCTCGATGCTGTCCAGCACTTGTTCATCCTCCAAGACAGAGTGACTGATGTGAGCTTCTGACAGAGACTGATTCACACTGCGTAGGCGACTATTCTCCAACTCCAGCTAGTGAGAGAAAATATAAAACAGACAAAGAGGAAGGAGAATATGACCTGCCACGTGTTCCAGTGTAGGAACGTAACCGTAAGTCGTAACAAGGACAGCTTGATTGCTGTACCTCGACAACACGAGAAGTGGCTTTCAATCTTGCGTTTCTCTCCTCGCTGAGCCTCAGCCTGCATTCCTCCAGCTGCTCCTGGAAGAGAAACGGCAAACTGCACTGCTTCACTGGTATAAAAAAAATATAGAGAGATAGGTAAACAGATAAATAAATAGATAGATAAATAGATAGACAGAGAGACAAACAGATATGTAGGGAAACAGATAGATAGACAGAGATATTAACACATAGCTAGACAAACTGACAAAAAGAGACAAATAGATAGATAAACAGATATATAAATAGACAGACAGACAAAGACAGAAAGATAGACAGACACATAGATAGGCAGTCAGATATACAGACAGATCGACTGATTAACAGAAAGACAAATACAGATAGCTAGGCAGTTAGAAAGAAAGAAATATATAAATAGATAGACAAGCAGACAGAGAGAGAGACAGAAATAGAGACAGATCGGCAGAGAGACAGACAGACAGATAGATAGACAGGCAGAGAACGACAGACATAGATAAAAGGACAGACAAACAGATAGACAGGCAGAGACAGACAGACAGATAGATAGAGAGAGACAGATCGGCAGTGAGACAGACAGATAGATAAACAGATAGGCAGATAGACTACAGATAAAACAGAGACAGGTAGAGAGACAGACAGACATATAGATAAATGGACAGAGAAAAACAGATTGGCAGAGAGACAAACAGACAGACAGATAAACAGTTGTTAAATACTAACCTGTCTGTGTAGACAGAACAATATCTCAGCCAGGTACTTGTAGCAAGACCAGTGCTAATACTGTACTAATGTGGTACCTGCAGACTCCTGTAATCTGCCTGTAGACGTCTGAACTGTCTGCTGGCGATGTTCTCACGAGCACTCGATGCACACAAACGTTGTGATACACTTTCATTTTCCTCACACTCCGACTCACTCTCTGACTCCAGTGTGACTCGAATGGAGGAGGCATTCTGAAAGGGGCAGCAGGGGGGAAAAAAAACCAAACAAAAAAACTACGTTTCATAGTGAACTAGAATTTCATTGCACTCTTGGATTTAGACCATGCTGCAGCAAAGAACAAATGTAAAGGAACAAATATGCAAAAACCTGAAAGCTCAGATCCGCTGTCGTGGCACTCTGAGGGAGACCCCTAAACAAGACCAAAATGCAAAAGATTTAGATCTTAATAGAAGGGATTTACAATATATTATTTGTTACTGCCATTTCAATACTAATATTAGCCTGCAATGTGCAAATAAGCATTAATAAACCAGTTTTTATTGTGTTCTCTGAGCATTTTGATAAAATGTATGAAAAGCATGAATTGTTTGACAGCATCCTGAACCACTTTTATCTATCTCAGTGTCTCTCACCTCTGAAGTTTGGCCCGAGCTGCAGTGCGCCATGGGATACAGCCAGTACTGCCAGGTCGAGGAGGCCTCCCTCCACACGGTGCTGAAGATACTCGCCGTGAGCCTTTAACTAATATACCAAGTACATTACATTAGTACATCTGCCAAACACACTACACATGGCTGGGCTAATTCATTAACAGAATAAACATTTAAATAAATACGTCATAAGAATCTATTTTCTCTGATATCATGGGAGGGCAATCAATTCATTTACATACAGAGATTGTGCCTGTTTAAGCTTTCTGAATCTATTACTGATTTCTGCATCATAGCTACAAGAGCCAATCAGATTGCAATATGCAAATACAGGTCATACCCTACAGAAAGGAAGTGTATCCTGTTTGCATGTTCATACAATCCTGAGTGTTAACCTACATTATAACTGATTTGGGTTCTGTGCCTCGTGGTGCTGCCTGCTTTTTGTGTTAAATCAGCATGTCAAAGAATTCATTATTAAATAAAGGGCTGCTTTAAATTTAAAAGGCAAAAATGTCTCTCTTACTGATTCTGTAAGTAGGTTTTCCTGTGCTTCTCCTGGTCGTCTGTCCCGAGTGGTCATTTGCATCTTTAGCTGGAGGCTTCAACCACAAATACTGCAACACAGACACTGTTATTACCTTATGTTGCCTTTTCCAAAGGATTGTACACGTATAATCTAGTGTCACAACTGACATGAGGTCTCAAACATCTCTGAAAGAAATTTGACACATCTGGACAGCATTTAATTCTGTGCATTAATATTAGCATGACAGCTTTATAAGTAATGCAGTATAGTAGCTGGGCTTTATGGAAGAGTTGCATGAAGAAGGCCATTATTGAAAAAAGCCATAAGAAATCCTGTGTTGAAGACTAAACAGGTCTGATAAGACCAAATATGAGCATTCTGGCCTTGGCACAAAGTCCTAAGTTTGGTGGAAAGCAAACGATTCTCATCACCCTGAGTATTTCATCTCCACAGTGAAGCATGGTGGTGGCAGCATCAGGTTTTGGGATGTTATTCATCAGCAGGGACTGGAAAACCAGTCAAGGTTGAAGGTAAAATGGACAGAACCAAAAATACCGGGCAATCCTAGAAGAAAACCTGCTGCAGTCGCAAGAGACTTGGGGAGGAGGATCAACAGGACAACGATCCTAAGCGACACTGAATTCTGTGTATGACATTTTACAAGTAACCTAGTTTGCAATCAATTTTTCCTTCACTATACAAGACAAATGGCCCCATGTTGTTTAGCATGTTTTGTACCTAAAACATTTGCAGATGTGGACGTGTCTTACCTGGGAGTCCTGGCCTTTATTGTTCACAAGCACTTTCTTAATCACAGACTTCACCAGCTCATTATCTGAGCAACAAGAAGCAAACAAAGAGTGCTCAGTATTTCACATCAAGTGAATGTTCTGGGTTTATGTTCTGGGTGTGAGAGAGGGCTGAAGTGCACTCTGTAGAGTGTGACTCACCCACTAGGGGGTTCCTCCGGATGTCCAGTACACACAGAGTGGTGTTGGACTGTAGCATGTTCTCCAGAACACGAGCTCCATCGTTAGAGATGCCACACCGCTGCAGGTCCACTGCTACAGTATCAATACAGAGACGAACTATAAATCACCTAAACGCAAAGTATGCCAGATCTGTTCATAATTTGTCTGCTCCGAT
Organism: Stegophilus panzeri; assembly: GCA_024331685.1. Taxonomy (NCBI): domain Eukaryota; kingdom Metazoa; phylum Chordata; class Actinopteri; order Siluriformes; family Trichomycteridae; genus Stegophilus; species Stegophilus panzeri. The sequence goes on along the minus strand of JANDJT010000190.1, from coordinate 5,693,073 downwards.
ACAAGTTCTCTGACCTTTGACCCACAGGTCCTCTGTGAGCTCCTGAGCGAGGGATGTCACTCCTCTGTCGCCGATTAGAATGTTTTCATTAAGGGTGATCCTACGAAGCCCGCCCATCGACTCAAACTCCGCCTTCCTGTATCGCAAGGTCTCCGCCCACGCCGTGCCGTGTCGCCTCACTGCCTGGTTCTGCTCAAAACGAGCCGGTCGTGTTTGTACAAAATCATTCTGATTCTTAGATATACATTTGCTTATTATATACACGGTATACACACTCATAGTTTGTTTACTTCCCTTAAACGAATCACTTGGTGAACATCTACAGGCTTCAGTCACTACATCTCAACCCAACCCATTTTAAACAGATAAAAACCAGCTCACCTTTATAATGTTTACCAAATGCTCTGCACCTCGCCATGTAATATTACAGGCAGTGAAATCCACCATTTTAATGGTTGCTGAATACTTCACACTCTGACAGATAGCTGAATCAATAATAATAAAAAAAAAGTACAAATCAGCAACAAATAATGTAATTTTGTCTGAAATGGAAATATCTTTACACTTCTGACTCACTCTCTAGTCCATCGTCTGCAATGGGACAGTGTGCCAAAGACAAATGTTCCAATGAGACACTCTTGGACAAACCCTGGAGAAGGATAAAAAGAAAACGTCTGAATAGGAACATAGTGAAAATATTAGTACTTAAGCCCGCCCCTCCCTCCTTCCCTCTCTCTACCTTAGTGAGTGTGTCAAGGTCTCGCTCTCTCAGAGGCAGCCCGTGCAGGTGGAGCGTTTTAAGGCTGTGTGAAACACCAAGGCATTTCTGCACAGCTTTGCAAAGCTGAAACGTCATGCTCTTTGAATGGATAGCAGGAATCTTCTTCCTGACGGACGGCTTATAGGAACCTTAAAGAGAAAATCAGAGTATCAAGTGACTATCAAGAGATTTGAATAAAGCTTCTCTCACTTCTAAAGTAGTGAGACAGTGTAAATTGACAAATCTAAATGATTGGCTGCAGTAAAGTATTAAACCAATCATACTGAGCTGGAAATTCTCTACTTGTGTGAGGCAATACGACCCATCCATCCATCCATTTTCCATACCTACACAGGGTCATGGGGAGCCTGGAGCCTATCCCAGGGAACTCGGGGCACAAGGTGCCAACCCATCGCGGAGCCCAGTCGCACACAGATTCACACACCCACTCACACACTACGGACAATGTAAAATAGGCAATCAGTGTACACTGCACGTCTTTGGACTAGAGGACGAAACCGTGGTACCCGGATAAAACCCCCAAGGAACGGGGAGAACATACATGTTCACATAATTATTATTATTTTTTAATTATAGCTTTTCCCTAATTTGATCTTGGCCAATTCCTACCTACCAGTTAGGTCCTCCCTATCATATGACAACCACCAATCTGGGAGGGTGAAGGCTATCATGTGCTTCATCCAGGACACGTGAAGCCAGCCAACCACATCTTTCCGAACTGCTGCTCACAGGGCAGCATCTACCCTCTTCCACATACAGGAGCTCATGACTGGCTAGTGTTGCTTTCAAAGTGTTTTTCAAGTAAGAAAATTTTAAAAATGTTACATTTTTTCAATTTTATACCAAAGTGCAGGTGACTACTATAGAATTACCGACCCTGAGAGCCCAGACTGGCGAGATAGCAACTTCTGACACCGACATGGTGAAGCTGTTTATTGATGGATAATGCTGACAGTATAGGCGCCCAGTCTGGGAAACTGATGGTATCGCCGTTAAAGTCCAGAACTCCCCGGTTCAGACCCAACCTCAACGCAGCGACCGGAGCCGAGCCCCGAGTCGCACACAAGGACTCGTAGCAGGCCTCGAAGTCCTGAGCCACTCGTCGTCTTATCTGAGCAGACCCCTGCATCGTTCACGTTAACACCTAGTGATAGATGAGTGGAGAAAAGATCACACACAGGTTCAGTAGGGACACCAATATCAGCGCTCAGAGTATCCATACTGATGTGATACCAAGAAACATTAGAGGTGTGATGGAGTCCTGCATTTATCTGTGAGTCATTCGGGATTATGTAAATTATCTAAACCCCTTTGAGAAAGTATCAGAATTATTTTTAACGTTGAACAATATATGCTAGAGCCTAATTTGCATTGTCAGTTCATACTAATTCTGCAAAATGTACTGGAACAACGACTTATAAACGACATAACTCCAGAAGGCTAACGTTAGCTCCTATCTGGTTTAAATTAAATGACTGTATCTAGGCTATATTTATAACGTTTATCCATCAGCTAGCTAGCTAGCTAAGATTATTAACTAAAAGAAAAAAAGAGCGCAAGTTAGTTTAAACTGTCGAGTTTTGTTTTTCATCGTAATTTTTAATTCACTCTCTTACCGTTTGTGCGTGTTATTGCTGTTTCCTTATCAACCGCCTCCAAGGAGGATTTGTTGTTGATGTACCGCCGCGGATGTTTAAAAAAAAAAAAACAAAAAAAAAAAAAAACAAAACGCCCTTATTTCTTCTTCGTCATCTTTCTTCTGTGTTTTTAATGAGTAGCGCTACTACCGGCGATAAGTGGAACTGCATCTCACCTGGATGGACATTAAATCACACACAAAAAAAACCCCTTGTGTTTTAAATGCGTGGCTCTACTGGCCTCTAGTGGCAAAACATGGAACTGCCCATCATCTGTGAGTGAAGCCATACAGTTTATGATTGAAGTACACTTTTTAATGAATTCTTTTAATTATTAATCTGCAGACAGCAAGCAGACCAGGGCCTTACAAGTATCGAGAAATAGCATTAATGTACAAAAGAGGAAGCTTCTGTGGTTTTATGCATGGTTCTAATGGCCTCTACCGGCGAGAAGTAGAAGTGCACGTTAGCTATACGGTTCATGAGGTTCAAAGGGCATTCTTTTTTCTTTCTTTCTTTTTCTTTCTTTTTTTTTTTTTTTTTTAGATTTAATTCGCAAACAACAAGCGAGATATAGCCACGTTGAGATAACAGCAAAACCAGGAGCTTATAGCTGACGGAACTATCACTAATGGACATTAAAGAACCAATAAAATGAAATTAAATAAATAAATATAGCTCCAGTGGCGGCCTCTACCGGAGAGAAGTGGAACCGCATCTCCCCTCACTGAATACAGCCATACAGTTTATGATTGAACATTGAAGGACTTGTATATTTTAAAAAATATATTAATAAATAAATAAAGGGGAGTGGATGGAAAATAAAGCAAAGCCATTGTACACCGTCAGTATTGTTAAGGTATATCTGTTATGTATAAATCCAAAATCAGATAAATACTCCTTAAAAGAAGACAAAAACAGGACATTTATTACTCTATTTACATTTGTGAATGAAGCACGTAGCCATTAGAATAACCGTAGACTTTAATCAAACCATTTTATGTCCTCAAATTGAAAAACAATATAAAAAGCCATTTTTGAGTATATGCCCATAAGAGTTTGACATATATACATTAGAATAATTAACAAATATCTTTCACGTTTGGAGAGACAGGAAGTTTGAGATATATTGTGGTTGAAGCACATTCAAAGGTTGACAGAAAATAACAATTCAAATCTAATTAGGGGTGTGACTATATTGGTAGCACATTTGGGGTGGCATGGGTATGCTTGAAATAATCCATGCCACCCCAAATGTATTTCTCCCATTTAGTTTATTCAGAGTTAATCATTTCAGGATCGTGTTCATTTAAATGATCAAATGCTGTAGGTGTTTCCACCAAAGACCTTGAGTATTGGGAAAGACACTATAGAGATATAGTAATAGGAAATGTAGCATTATTCTATATATAATCACTTAATACCCTGACTTTACCACTTCATGTCTAAAAATCAAACTACTTTCTCCAAATATGTATATTTCTTATTAAATAATAGTAAACCAAACTGTATGTGAACTACACACCCAAGGTACCTTATATTTAATACAGTGGTATATATTAGATTAGTACATATATTAGTATTAGTGTTTCATTTTGTTTATCATATTATCAGGCCTACACAAGCTGTCCTTTAAATTTCAGAGGCAAACTTACGCCCTGATTTTCTAAAATGGAAATGAGGTGTCATGCTTTTTTACTTTGGCTTATTCGCAATGAAGAAAGCATACTTTCACTTGAAAAGCAGTTGCAAATCTGGCCCTTGATGTTTTGAATGCAGTCAACAAAGCAGCATGGCCCTGTCCCTCGGATTTGTTTCTGGAGGCATAAGATTTTACACAAGCGTTTGTAAAAGAAGTATGAATGTATAAAATGTTTTGTAAAATACTGAAATACACACTTGTCAATGTCAAATAATTCTTTCTAAGGAAAACCTCTCCAAGTGACTTGAGTGTTTTTTCAGAAAATACTGTGACCAGTAGTTCTAGTTGAATTTATAAAAGCCATCTCTATGTGCATTTTCTAGAAGACATCGTTAGAATGTTAATAAGGTGTAGTTTTGCACTATATACTGCATTATTACTATTATGATTATTTCATATTATGATTATTACCATATTAGCCAAGTCCAAAAGGACAATAGAGAATATGTATCATTTTGTGTCCAAATGATTGACCCAGTAGGCACAGATACCTATAATACAACATTGTGAATGTATGGTATAATGTAGAGGATAAAGAAATTGCACATTTGTAGGAAATAAAGGAGTAGGGCACTGTTTTGGTATTATGTGCGTTATGAGTCATTGACACATTTCTTTCAAACAACTTGTTTAAATAAGGTTTTATTTTAAAAATGTATTTTTACATTCACGACATAATATTGAGTAGGATCATTTTGTGGTCATAACAACATGATTTAGCTCAGAAAAAAATACTTCCATTAGTCTGATAACTGCAGCCTCTCTTAGACCAGACCCCTGCCTTCCAACAGCAAAGCGCCCCACCAAAAAACCTCCTGGTGCTACTACTTTCCTCTGTAACTTTCCACACTCTTCCTGATTTGCATACCACTGGGCCAAAGAGCCATCCAAAATTTGGTATAAAAAGTTTTTTTTAAACCAAACCAT
>JANDJT010000190.1:5666192-5688016 GCA_024331685.1 Stegophilus panzeri | reverse complement strand
AAACCAATCAATTACTTGCTTGATGTGCCTGGTCCACCAAAAATGAGAACTGCCTACACCCTCATTATGAATATGTAGATTGAAAAAACCCCTCCCCTGACCTTTGAATAACTAGTGTTCTATGGCCTGAGTTTGCATACTGAAACATGATTGGCCATTATATTTAATGATACAATAACTTTTACCTGTCACATGTTGAATACTAACTCAGATGTTTAGCTCTTTCTTTCTTAAAAGAATGTGGAAAAAACATTTAGTGGTATTATTATTCCTGTGGAATAATAATAAAATGTATGGTTGCTTTATATGTTGACCATAAAGACCTGTGCAGTATTGCAGTGTCAGTTTATTTGAGTCAGCCAATCAAGTAAAAGGAGGTGGGGCTTACTTTGACACAATTGAAGAAGCATTCGTTGTGGTGAACTATTTCAATTGCTTTAAAAAAATGATTCATTACAAACAGCTGAAAGTCTGTAAATTTTGACAATAAACATGATTTGCAATGGGGTTGAATAATTTTGATTGCAACTGTACATTTTCCAATTTAACCAAGAAAAACACACAGGGAATGACTGTTTATAGCTGCTGAACATAAGTCATAATAGGAACTAAGTTGTTTCGCAGATGTCCCACAACATTAAAGGTAAATATAAACAGTTAAAATATATTATGTCGTTCATTATTAAAATAAACACTGTAATTATTGGCAGATAAGTTGTATAAGACGAACTGTTATAGGAAAATAATCAACTTTGGTGTGGTAGGAGCAACTCTGCTTCACATCAGGCCACGTCGCACCACCCAGTTGTTAATTATTTTAACTGCTTGCCACCATGTGTTTTATTGTTTAAATATTCAATACAAATAAAAAAAAAAAAGTTTACAAATCCATTCTACATTGTAAACGGTGATACAATTGACCTTTAAAAAAAAAAAGAAAAAAAAAAGCAAGAAAACCAATGGGATTGAAATTTTAACTCATGTATAATATCTAGTCATAGAACTTAAATATTTAGGTTATATAGGCAGTATTCAAAAAAAAGAACATCAATCCAGCCATCCATTTTCCACACTGCTTAACCTACACATGGTCACAAGGGAGCCTGGAGCCTCTCCCAGTAAACTACAGGGCAGGGGACAACCAGGACGGGGTGCCAACCCATTGCAGGGCACAATCACACACCCATTCACACACTACAGACAATTTGGAAACACCAACCAGCCTACAACGCATGTCTTTCGACTGGGGGAGGAAACTGGAGTACCCAGAGGAAACCCCCAAAGCATGGGGAGAACATGCAAACTCCGCACACCCAGGGTGGAGCCAGGATTCAAACCTCCAAGCCCATAGATGCGAGGTAAACGTGCTAACCACTATTATTATTATTATTATTATTATTATTATTATTATTATGTACCACTTATCATATACAGGGAGCCTGGTGGAACTTATCCCAGGGAAGTTGGGGCACAAGGCAGAGGGACACTCTGGACAGGGTGCCAACCCATTGCAGGGCACAATCGTACACACATTCACACACCCATTCAGACGATACGGACAATTCAGTGATGCCAATCAGCCTAGAATGCATGTCTTTGGACTGGAGGAGGAAACCAGACTACCCGGAGGAAACCCGGAGAAAATGCAAACTCAACGCACACAGGGCAGAGTTGGGATTTGAATCCCCAACCCCAGAGGTGCAAGGCAAACATGCTAACTATTATTATTATTATTATTATTATTATTATTATTATTATACAAACACTCACAACACTAAGGAAATGTTAGGGAACTAAGTGCCTTAGAATTAGCATACATCTTTAAAATAAATAAATAAATAAATAAAATAATAATAATAATAAAAAGGTACAAGTTATTGAAGCAACAAGAACCACAACTTGAAGCCTTTTCTCTTTCCTTCTCTTCAGAAAACCTCCTATAGGCTACTTAAACTGTTCCCATATGCAAATGAGTCCAGATGAGGTCATGAATATGCAAATCGGCCCCTGCTGTCATTTCAGTCTTGTTGAGCATGCGCCAACTACTACCCTACACTTGTCCTCCTTAAAGTCTTGTCTTCTGGGTACAGGGACAGGGAGACGAGCCAAGAACTAAGTAGGATGCTAGAAAAACATGAAAAAGGAAAGCGAATAATAAAGGAACTTTTTTACGTTATAGGCTGTATTTAGACTCCAGTAGCCGCAGCTGGACTGGAGCAACAATAAAGGCAAGTCAGTGGAGGGAAAGAAAGAAAAGTTTAGCACCTGTCTTTTTTTAAGTGAAAATACGTGTGTGTGTGTGTGTGAGAGAGAGAGAGAGAGAGGGGGAAAAAAGTGTGTTTAGAGAGAGTGAAAAGTGATGGCGGGGTGTTGTTTGTCCGCGGAGGAGAAGGAGCGCCGGAGGATCAATCAGGAGATCGACAAACAGCTTCGGCGTGATAAGAATGACTCCAGGAGAGAGCTCAAGCTCCTGCTGCTGGGTAAGCCATCATATCACCTTCAGCTAATCATTATACATTCATAATAAAGCCATACGAGCAGATTTGACCAGGTTTTAGATAGAAAGAAAGGTCTGATAAAGGTGATTGTAAAGTGCACACTGTAGTTTTCCTCATTGCTGGTGTGATACCATCAAGACTACAACAGTTGTACCTTCAGTATGTATCTTTCACATGGAAATAGTGTTCCTAACAAGTTCAGGTAGATAAATAAACCTTAAAAACCATTGGTGTATCTTTAAAGCTTTATATTTCAAATAGAAAAGCGAATTAAATGCACCTTCGTAGGTAAAGTTCCTAGACATCAAAGCGGGGAAAAGATGTAGCCTTGAAGATACCACACTAGCAACAAGTAAACAACTGTGCTACCTTTATGGCAAAAGGTGTGACACTATGGGCTACAGAACAGCCAACAACTGTAGATGTCTCATTTCTCCACTGAACGTGACTTTTACGTTCAGCAATAAACCAAAGGTTAAAAAAAAAAAAAAGAAGTTAAAGTGTCATATTGATCCAGGTCATGTTTACCACATGAAAAAACAGCTAAGTAATGTGTAATCATATGTGGGGAAAAAAAACATTGAGGGGGGAGGAGGGGGGTGGGAGTACCAATTTTTAACACTACATGCCCTGAAATTGCGTGTGAACTCGATATATTAATCGTACGAACAATCTGCAATAACCGTGAAGAATGGTTCCTGTGAGCAAGTTACTTCTGATAAATGGAACCACGACAATACATGAAGCGTCTAAAACCAACACGTGAATTTCACATGAATTTCAGTGCGTTTCACGGTACGTGAAACTGCGTGTGCGTGAAGCATTTACAAATTCACATCATAAATTTATTCGCACGTGAACTTAACGTGACATTTCGGTTTTGAAGGCACATTACGGACATGCAGTGTTCGTTTTGTTACATCTGAGGCAGGTCTCCTCACTTAAGAAATTGGTGTAAACACTTATTTTCATTTGTTTAAACCTGTAAACCTGTAAAGACAAATCTATCAGTCAATGTACACGGTTGCACCGGTAAGTTACCGATAGACTTTCCGAACTCCGTGTATCAGCCCGAGTTTCCCAGCGCACAGAGATCAGGACTAAATGTATGCATACGTTTATGTGAAACATCAAAGGAGCAATGGCAACATGCTTCAAAACACGTAGCGTCCTGTGTTTGTGTTTAAGACGTTTGTCGTATATATTCAAAATACCTCACTGGACCAGATGATGAATGATGTCAACATGACCTAGTCAAGATCCACATGATGGATCCTCAAATCCATTAAGAACATGTGATGCAACATTTATTCAATATGTATTCAAATTTGATTTGTAGATCAATTAAAATAACAGTATTTCAATAATTACACAATAATACCTTATCCAATATTAACCTCCAGTCTATCTAATGATCGCCAGTTGTACAACCAGTTGTTTAAGTTTTAATTGATTTACTGATTTTACATAAAAACAGCATCCTGACTTCACAATATGTCGTATTTCGTAACCAGATCAGTGATTACTCCAAGAAACTGTTTTATCAGGGTTTGAGCAGGTACAAAGATCTTCCCAATGATCCTTGAGGTCTGTATTTGGGGTGGGGTGGGGGGGGTTTGATATTTTGTGCTGTAAAGAAGATTTCTGCCCACATACATTTCAATTTGCTTACAATTAACATTGTAGCATAGCTGTTACCATTGTACATGTGCATAGCTTAGGGACTTTCCTGTCTGGACATTGACCTTTTGTGCTGATCTGGGGTCAGTGTAATGATCAGTCTCTCACAATGCTTAACGGCATGTACCTACTCCTACAGTGTGTGAGAGCTGTGGCTTTAGTTACTGTAGCATGGTTTGGGGAACTCTAGTTTATGGCTGCACGGCCACCATGACTGCTGCAGCTATGCAAAAGCATGCAAAGCACAACGCCCTCAGGTGAATGAACTCGAAGCCGAATTTCCTCAAGAGCACACAGCACAAACCACACACACAGCTATATTTCTCTTTCTTCTCCATCATCTGTCGGTCTTTCATTTCATTTCAATGAAATCTTACCGCCCCTTTTATCACCACCATACAAACACATGGCCAAGAGACTACACTATAAAAGAAATAACTGTTTATATTCATTTCATATCTTTCTTAACTCTGATGCTTATGACGAACCTGTGTGTAGTAGTGTAGTGTAGATTAAAGGAAACTCTTCTCCTACTGTATATGAGAATGAGCAAATCAGCAGTGCAGTTGAGTGTGTGAAGCTCACAGCGTGGAAGTCTGATTAACGTCTCTATAGATTCATTATCTTGCTAACTGACCACACCGGCTCTTCCCAAGAGACCAGCTCGACCCAAGAAAGCTTCTGCTTGAAAATACTCACAGGTACAGCTAGGAGTAGAATGAGATGAGGGACACGAACATGTAAACCACATATATGGTGCAACATGGATGAAAGTCTTTTAAATCATGTAAGAGTACTTATAGAGCATCAGTCTCAAAACATCAGGACTTATTTCAGTAAAATCTGACAAAATGATTTAGATTCTCAAACTGTTTGCAGGATCCATTTAACTGTAAAATAAATTCCACGGATCGATATAGTTCACGAACATTGTTTAGATGTGTACAATAATATTTTGTCTTTTTACTGGAGTCATATGCCTGAACTTTCCACTGGCGTGACGTTAAGTCCAAATTGACATTATTTACTGTATATACAGCATGACGTTTTGTTGTGGTTTGGATTGAACACAATTCAAATCAAATGAGCAGTCAACCAGGCTAATAAGTATAAGAACTCAAGAATAAATATACTTTGATAACGGTGGGTTGTGATTTCCACCACTAAATAAAAAAAAAAAAATAAAAAAAAAAGAAGAAAAATCACAAACCCCACTTTAAGAACTACTGTTCTAGATTATATGTGGGATTATTTGGTGGACCTATGTAAGAATTTATTTGAAAACACTAAATTTCTCAACAGAAGAAGCCATGTACATCTAACTTCTTTTGCACGGTTAGGAAGATGGTAAGGGAGCTAAAAATGAACGCAAGAAAGGTATACATATCTGTAATATCAAGACTTCACATTACATTTCATTTCCACCCACAAACTATATGGAAGAACAGATTGTCAGTACTATGTCAGAAGTCTGTTATGTTTCTCAGCTACTGATCGGAAATTTGAGTCTCAGGATTGCAGAGAATCCAACACTGGGCCCTTCAGCATGTCGTCCAACCTTCAACTGTTCAGCTAAATGCTAGCATGTACTGTAAGAGATTAAAACTCGTCTTTAAGCCTGTGGTACCACATCAGTTGGCCAACTTTTAATGTATAAATGAATGAAGCGTCATACGTTTTACCCATTTATAGTTACTTTTAATGTTGTGGAACACCCACGAGACAAGTTAGTTCCTGTTATCACTTACGTTATAGCAGCCATAAACAGTTGTTGCCTCACCATTCTTTGTTTTTTTTTTTCTCTCTCTCTCTCTTGAAGATAAAACAAACAAACAAACAAACAAACAAACAAACAAACAAACAAACAAACGGAGGACTCTACTGTGGTGGAAAACATACAGCTTACAAGCGTGATCAAATCAATGATTATACATTTTAAAAGTCTGTTTGTTATGTAGATTGTCCAGAATACAAGTCCCTGTGAATTCGCTGTTACTATAAAAACATTAATATATTAGAACAAGCACATGAATATAAATCCTGTGATCTGTCTTAGAACCAGTACGACTTTCAGAGCTGTTGTTATCGAAAATGAAACGATCTCCTTCTGATCAAGTGATCGGATTTGAGAACTCTGTAGCACATTGGTCTAAAGGAGTTTCAGTCAAGTTCTGCCCGAGTTAAATACATGGTTTTACTTCAGGCTCATGAAGGCAACACATTTTACAGTCAAATTGATTCATATTCATATATCTGACTGTACATTCTACTTCAACTGGGATTTTATTTTTTATACAGCCCACCTTTTTGTGCAGTTAATTCACTTAAAGAAAAAAAAAAGTCATAATATGTGATGGCAGAAAGACTTATTTTTTAAAATTTTATTATTATTATTTTTTTTTTTTGCCAAATCTGAAATATATAGAAAGATCAAGCACTATATGTGAATATAATATACATGCCATTGGTAAGGACTTATGATATATTCAGTAGACCGTGCTGTAACCAAACCCAGGTTGTTAGCTGTATTAAACTAGCGATACATAATAGTATAAATGGCCAACTCAATTTATAGTGGGAGCATCAAAAGTCATAAAAAATTTAAAACAGGAAATACTTGCTGGCGAATCAGGAAAGGAGCTTGGTGATTCCATGATCGCAGTACAATTTAGCCTTTGTAACTCATAAATTTCTTTTCAAAATCATTTTTCAACACTAAATTAAAAAAACACCACATGTATTTAACTAACATTTTACTTTCCCAAGGTTCCTTTACTCACATTTTGCACATCAAGGCTGAAAGTAACAGACTTGAAAGTTTTTAGCAGAGAATTAACAAATACATGAAATATAGTTGACAATCATCTATGATAATGACATGATAACGGTATGATTTTTAAAAATTTTAATTAATGATTTACTTCCAGGCTATAATTTGAATAACAGGGTTGTACTCTGTCCTCATCAGTCACAAGATCATTGAAAATGTGACTTGTGGAATTTTCCAAATATTTCACAGTGGTGAATATGTCCAGGAAACAGGGTTGCATGAATGCACATTGTTTAATAACCTATCATGAACCAGTTGTGGAAAAGGATGTGTAATGTATTCACACACTAATTCAACAATAAGATTTTTTTTAAAATAGCATTTTAATGATTATATTTCACGGAAAGCAGAGTTATACTGTGCTGGGATGGACAAAAAAAAAAAAAGTATTTATCTGAAAAATGTACATGGGTTGTTGTGAAAGACACTTTCCCTATGTTTAAAATGTCTTTTAGCTTTACTTAAATGTACAGACTTTATTTTGAAATGTAATATCAGTGTGACACAAACAGCACCTCAGTCGGGGAGTCTCCTAGCTCGACCTCAAATCTACCTGAAATCTCGAAAATCTTTAGGTTCAGGATGTCGTAATGCATTAAACTGCTTAACAAACTGCTGTTATGTAACTCACATTGCGACGACACTTGGACCTGGACGCTAAAAGTCGGACTCATTCAAATCTGGTCATTTTCATTTGTCCTAAACGTTCCGACGTCACTTGGAAATTCGTACGATGCTAATTCATGCAAAGGACAGGAGTGCAAGGACGAAGGCCACCTGAAGAGATTTCAATTTCAAATGACACCAATTTGTATCGTTGCATGGGAGGTTAACAAGCTGAAACTGCCTTCTGGAGAAATGCGTAAAAAAAATTATATATATATATATAATTAGTTTATATGGTTAAAGTATGTATGAACTGTTACTGTGATTCATTTAATGCACTTTTCTTATACCTTTGTTGGTTGTTCTTCGTAAAACTACTTCCAGTAAAGCCCACATGTGCGCGCGCACACACACTCACACACACACACTCACACACACACACACACCTACAACCAATTTGTTTAACAAATAGCACAGGCTGGCCATGTGTACATAGAGAATATCACCCATTTTGTAGACGTTACAGTTTAGATTCTGAATGAATCATGAATCATTCTAGTGTTCAATTCCAGCTGTTTAAAAATTAGGATGTTATGAAAATGTAAAAATTCAAACATTCATGAGAACCTGTGTGTACGGCAGCGGTTTTCAGACTTTTTCCAGCATGAGGCCCTCCTTGTACAGGGTGCATCCCTTTGTGGCCCCCTAGAGTCGTTCTGTATTAACTTAACTTTCTCAGATAAGAGACTATGTTCTCTATCTAAAAACTTATCCATTTAAGTAGTTTTAGGTTTAGGCGTGTGGCTAACACTACCGTACACTAGTATATCAACGGATGTCTCTGTTTGGTGACGTTTCAGCTTAACGTGCTGTGTATAATTGAGTTCATTTATTAATATTTCTAATTTTTTTATGTACATCATAGTTCAAAGGTTGACAGTTAATTAAGAAAATATATTTCTAGGCCCCTCCCAGCTCCATCTGGCGACTCCCAGTTTGAGAACCACTGGTGTAGGGAACGCACCTTATGGTCATGTTTGTCAATTTGAATGTTTGGACTCATTCATTTATGAGAAAATGAGATAGGACATCGCTTGGTTTTTAAAAAAAAAAAAAAAAAAAAAAAAAAATGTAAATAGGTGTGGTTGTAGAACAGTTTGTTGGCTAGAAATGCCTTAGCCCTGCTTTTTACCAGTGTATTTAGTCAGTAAAATAGCTAACCATTACATAAATTTAACATAAACAGATAAATGTTAGTTTTTACTCGTTGCAAATGACTTAGTCATCTGTACGTTTTCCACTGTCATTAAAACATCTGATCATATTTGTACTGCTCGAGTCTCTGTGATGCCCCAGAACGTTAGAGGGAGAAAACATCCAACCAGTCAAAACTCAATCTGTCCACATCTGTAGACGTGACCAGAATTAACAGAAGCATCTTTCCATTCAGAAATGGACCACTGATTATTGGTTGAGATCTGAGAAAGAAGTCGACCTCCAGTCTTATGCAAACAGACTAGCGCAGTGACAACACCACCAAAAACTGTAGAAGCTTCCAGAAGTCCTCCCACTTCGTGATGGATGTTTTTATGGCTACAGCTGCATAGTTGTGGTTTGATGTCTGCAGTAAAAGACAGTGTTTACAGCCAGTGGAAAGATGGATGTCCAAACAGGCCTTCTCTTTAAACAAGACATTCACAGTGCATGTCTCTTCTATCGGTTTCTTCTTCTCCTCTTCACTCCATTCATCGGTTACTCAACTCTCTGTTACATTATTAGATCATTAAAGTCATTATAGATACTGCGGGGAAATGGTTAATGATAACCATCAGGACAATTCACATTAAAAATTTTTTTTTTTTTGGTGTAGACGCTACAGAAGTGACTTGAGCCACTGCAAGGTCACACCAGTTCACAAACGTGTTTGCAGTACAAAGCATCCGCAAGCAGCCAAGTTCACGTCTCCTGTACATTCACAGTTGCCAAACTACAATTCAGTTTTATGTGTATAATGATTTTAACAATAGACATTGTCCCAAAGGAGCTTTACAGAACACCAGATGTAGATTTAGTTACTTAATGAACAAGCCAGAGGAGACAGTGGCTGGGAAAATCTCCCTGAGATGGCATGTGGAAGAAACCTTAAGAGGAACCAGATTATAAAGGGAACCCGTCCTCTTCTGGGTGACAACGGATAATAGGATAGTGACGTTATAGCTCGTTACAGTACACAGGTGTATAAGAGAAGACAAAATAAAAGATTATTGCTACAGGACTGTCTTTATGATTACAACCCAATAAAGCAAAGGATCAGTCTCATGTTTGTCCATCACTCTGTCTCAACCTCAGGTACTGGTGAGAGCGGGAAGAGTACCTTTATTAAACAGATGCGCATCATTCATGGTGCCGGCTACACTGAGGAAGACAGGAAAACTTTCACGAAGCTGGTGTTCCAGAACATCATCACGGCCATGCAGTCCATGATCAGAGCTATGGAGACACTGTCAATATCACTGGGCAGTGCCGACAACCAGGTTACGCAACCATTCTCACACACACACACACTCGGCTGTTATATGTTGATGACGTTTCTTTTTATAGTCTCCCCAAACCCCCTCCCTGATAGGCCACTCAGTTTTTGTCCATATACTCTGATTGGTCTCCTGGTAATTTTTCCTGAATTATGATTGGATACATGTGTGTGTGATTGCAGCCCCATGCTGATTTGCTGATCGAGGTGGATGTTGATAAGATGATGGAGTTGGAGGAAAGCTATGTGGAAGCCATCCGCTGCCTGTGGAAGGACCCAGGCATCATTGAATGTTACGACCGCCGTCGGGAATACCAGCTAACCGACTCTGCCAAATAGTCAGTCATATATTAAATATTATAGTTCATTTTTTTCTCTGTTGTCTCAATTGATTGATTACATTATTAGATCATCTCCACCTCTTACTACAGTTCTGCTTCGCTTTTCCTATTCTTTTTTTTTTTTTATTAGGGCTCTTCATTTCTGAACTGTGCAACAATTCAAAAATAAACTAGTGAGATGGGGTCCTGTTTAAGGGTGTTTCTTTAGGGTGCCCCCTCAAAATTCAGGGCCCCTAGCATATGCCTGCGTTCCTTGTCCTGTAGCTATAACTCTGGTTATTGGGAATGTCCAGTAGTGGTGAGTCAAGGCAAGTGGAGCTCCTGCGTGTAAATGCAAAGATTTGACTATAATATTAAAAACCCATATATTTACTGTATAGTCCGGTCCAAAAAGAGCTTCATGTGTTCCCTTTATGAAGTGAGACCTTGTCATGGTAAAGAGGATTGAGTATTTTGGTGAACCTCAAGGCTATTTCACCAGTAGCTTAATACTCCCAGCAGGGCCACCCTTGGTGAACAGATCTGAGGGGAGAAGTCAGACAAAGAGCAATCCCAAGGACCTCCATGGAAGGTTAAAAAAAAAAAAAAAGTGAACCCTGCCCAGATTAGGGGTAACAGGACCCATCTCTGTTAACAGCGTACGGGCCAGCCACATAACCCAGCTGGCCTCAGGCCAAAATAGAGCCATCTTGTGGGCTCACCACCTGCAAAATGCAGGTTGAGGTCAGCCAGGTGACAGCTAGCCAGGTGACAGGCATGTGATGGAGAGTTTTAAATGGACTCGCCCTTGATATAGAACCTGGTTGGCTTCATGCGTCTAGCTGAAAATGGATTGTAACTGGCTAACTAGCAAGCAGGTGACAATAGCAGGTGACTTAACTAGAAGAAAATTGAGCAAAAAATCCAAAAAGCATGCTAATTTTCTCCACACGTGACTGTGTGCCATCTTTCATGCTTTATCAATGCATTCTGTATGCCCAATTCAAAAAGTGATACTTTTTGCCTCTTGTGCTACAGTTACCTGAGCGATCTGGAACGCATTGCTGATCCAGCATATTTGCCCACTGAGCAAGACATCCTGAGGGTACGAGTGCCCACCACTGGTATCATCGAGTACCCGTTTGACCTGGAAAACGTCATCTTCAGGTGTGAGCGGCTGTTTTTCTGCTATATGTGGACTGCTCTCCTATCAAATGACATGAACATTTCATGAATGTCCAGCCACTAGACAGGATTATAGCATTACAGCTATACTAAAGTATCTAGTGACTCTTCCAAATTTGTGAAATCTACATTTGACCAATTTGACCCCGTGTTATCCATGACAATCACTAGGATGGTGGATGTGGGAGGACAGAGGTCCGAGCGCAGGAAGTGGATCCACTGCTTTGAGAATGTGACCTCCATTATCTTCTTAGTGGCGTTGAGCGAATATGACCAAGTCCTCGTTGAGTGCGACAACGAGGTCAGTTGTTCCAGAGCCTCATTCCTTCACCATAACTAATGTATCTTCCCACCCAAAAATCCCCCCCAAAATATTTGTAGCTTTGCTGTAAAGTGTCGATAAGTAGTCTGGACTTTAAACACAGATGAATTGAATAGTGGTGTGATCACCAGGGCTGATATTTGTTCTTTTATTCACTTTTTAATCAGAACCGTATGGAGGAGAGTAAAGCTCTGTTTAAGACCATCATCACGTACCCATGGTTCCAGCAGTCTTCAGTCATCCTCTTCCTCAATAAAACGGACATTCTGAAGGAGAAGATCGTCTATTCCCACCTCGCCACTTACTTTCCAGAGTTCACAGGTTCTGGGCTCAAAAACGATTCACTGCATGTTAAAACAACTGATCACAAAGGCCTCAATGCATATAAACGGATGCTATGAGATGAACTCAAGGACCACCCAGAAATGGATTATTTTCCAATAACGGCACATCCAGGGGTGTTTTAGTCCTCTTACACTACAGCAGTTTTCCAATGCTAAATAAATAAGAACATTAATGAAGGATGCGTCTTCCTTTTATCCGTTTGTTACACTTTATCGCCGAACGCTTTTAAACTTTGCTGGGTTCAAATTGAACTAGATGAACAAAATGGAAGCAAAATGACTTTTCCCATTTCAACGCATTGGTTTTCTCGATATGCGCGGACAGAAACCTTTGACTGCCAGGCTGTGACAGTACAAAAACACATAAGTGCAAGCTGACATGCAAGTGTAAGCTGAATAGGTGGAAATTTCCCCATGTAACGATCGATGTATTGTTTCACCTTCAGTCGCCAACTCTGGATTCAGTCTCAAGCATGCAATATATCATTTCTGCAGCTATAAAACAGTAAAGAAACATCTAAACCTAATTGTAAGGTGCCTAGTGTTTATATGGTAGCTGTTGTACTCAATCAGTGTTAACCGTTTACAGAAAATGGTCCGGTAATATCATACACTTCGATATTTATCAACTTGTAAACCAAAACAAAAGAGGAAGTCACTGAATAGTACGAGACATCCATCTGTATTATATTCCAGCTGATAGTGGTCTATTACTTAATCTTACTTTCTTTAACGGCGTACAGTATTTCTCTACAATTTACTATTTACTACTAAACACTAATGTAGATGTTTACTAACAAACATCTAAGACAACACTTACAATAGTACTGTATTAGATACATGAATTAAATATTCTACTATTTGCTATTTATCGTTGTGTAAGCTTATTTACTCTACCTCTGCACTCAGCATTCCTTCTACAGTTTCTTGCGAAAGTAGAGTATCTATCACTTACCATTGTTTTATCTTCTGTGTCTCAAGGCCCCCAGGGTGACCCTAAAGCAGCGCAGGAGTTTATTCTGAAGATGTACCAGGAGCAGAACCCCGACAAAGACAAGACCGTTTACTCTCACTTCACGTGCGCCACGGACACCGAGAACATCCGCCTGATCTTCGCCGCAGTGAAGGACACCATCCTGAGAAGCAATCTGAAAGATTTCAATCTAGTCTAAACCAGGTTTTGAGCCTCAAGCCAGAACTAAGCCTTAACCTCTTCCTCTTTGACCTTCTTTGACAGACCTTTCTTCACATTTTCTCCCGGTCTTTATTCTGGATGGCAAAAAGAACCTCCAGAAGTGTTTAGGGGAAGGACTCAGGGACTGAATTGGGATTGGAGATTCGGGATCACACTTCACTGTGGCCTTATTCTGAGTGTGAAGAAATGGTTTGTCTCTTTTCGGATCTTCTTCTGAGGTTGTAACACACTAAATAGACTAAGGTAATTCAGATGTAGCTGCTGAGCATCGAGTTGCTGAATGTAGTGGTGATTTTGGGAAAGGGCGTGATGTTTAAGATTTTTTATTTTTTTTGAATATCTAAAATAAGGGCACAATTTTCCGAATGTCTAAGGAATGTACAGAAATGCTTACAAATGAGCAAAATAACAGAAGTGCAAAAAAAAAAAGTTTACATTTGTAGCAATATGCACACACAAAAACAATTGTGGGGAGAAAATACCTTCAATGTGCCTTAACTTAGTTGCACTTACCTTAAGTCGAATTGTGAAAGGTCAACTTTATTGATATTTATTTTTAGTTTAAACAACAATGTAAATTTCTTTCAAATAGAACTTGTTTTTTTTTTTCTTTGGAAAAATAAACCCTATACTGTTTTCCTCCTCTCACGATGCAACTTTAAATGCTGTTAAGAATGCTTTGGAGAATGTCTGAGAAAGTAAAACCATCTTTACTCCCTTTGACGACATCTTTGACGAAAGTTGTAATGGCTTCCTGGTGTATAAAATGTGTAGTTAATGTATTTTGCGATATTTCTTCCACAGATTTATCTTCTCTGTATTTAAACCAAATGTTATGCTTAGACTGAATAAATAAGAAATACCTTGTACTCTCAAACTATGCCTTAACTCTGCTGTAAACTAATAAAGCATTTTTTAAAAGGTGCTGTTTGGATAGTTTTAAAGGGTTTTAAAGATAATAAACAAAACTTGTGTCCAGCAAGTCAATAACTGGCCAACGAGAAGGATGTGAAAGGCTGAAAAGGACCATTTTTTGCAAAAATGTAGTGAAAATTTATTTTCATGTTGTGATGAGATACAAAAAAATAAAATCACGGTTATGAAATCGTAATGCTTGCACCATAGCCGTTCATTTTTACTCCAAGCTTTCTATTTGGAATTTTTGAATAAATACAATTGTACCCACACTTTTTGGTCTTGCTCTTGTATACAGAAAATAATCCACGATACAACGCTCGGACTCGTGACTCGAACTCGTTTTAGACTG
Organism: Stegophilus panzeri; assembly: GCA_024331685.1. Taxonomy (NCBI): domain Eukaryota; kingdom Metazoa; phylum Chordata; class Actinopteri; order Siluriformes; family Trichomycteridae; genus Stegophilus; species Stegophilus panzeri. The sequence continues at coordinate 5,673,239 of JANDJT010000190.1, read as the reverse complement.
CATGCTTACAAGATTTTAAATTGTTAACACTGTACGACTCGATGCCAACCAAATCTTGGCTGAATTTCATATAACGCACTGCGTAATAACAATGTTTCTCATGAAGATCCTCTACCGGTAGACCTATGATTAAAGAAAACGTCTTACGTCTCACTCTGCTTACGTCATCAGTTCAGCGCGATCTGGGAGTGTCCAGAAAATGATTTCGAGTAAACAAACATTCTTCAAAACAGGCTTGAGGTAGTAAGGATATTGTGTTGCCAGCGCTACTACCGTACTTGTAGCTGTTTTGTGAAATCCTACACCATCCTGTTATTGGTGCCTTTTAAATAAGCGTCAAGGCAGCGAGATTTTAATGTAAAAAATTCTCGCTACGGCAAAATCAAGTGGACGATTTCACAGTGTGGCTTAAACGAGAGCGCAAATTAACTAAGACATGGGCACAATTTTATTCATTTAAGAACTCGAAAACAGCAAATTGACAATACAAATCAAGTCAATTGTGAGTATACAGTATGATTTCTGACCTTAATTTTGTAGTCTTAATAGTCTTTTTTTGTAGAAGGAAAGAAATAAAAAATGTTTGCCTTCGTTTAACTTACAAAACTGCTATATAATTTTATATATCTATTTAAAATTTTAATTTTAAATAGATTTATTAATTTTAAATAAATATTATATATCTATATCTATTTCCCAGTAATTCACCACAAAAAAAAAATAATAATAAAATAAATTAGCCACGTTTCTGGAATGGACTTCTGCTCTTTTAAACAGTATAATAATAATAAAAAAAATAAAAATAAAAAAATTAATAAAAAAAAAAAAGTGTCCATGGTTGAATTGACAAATCATCATAATTGCTCAAAATACATTTCTTTATTATGTATACCCAATTTAAAAATATGACAGGACGCCGTTGTAATAATCGAACAAATACTTAACAAAACAAATCGTACATTAGCGCCACTGAAAGGGTAATAAGAGTTCTTATTGCATATTACATTTCAGAGTTGGGTTCGGCGTTAAAGGTACAGAAGTGGAACAGTAGTACATCAGCACAAGCTGCATAGAAAGGCTGAGAACGAAATCAACAGTACGTACAGTGTGTACCAAAGCCATCGAATATTTACAGTACAATACTGTCGAGAAGCTGTAAACAGTTCATTATACACACTCATGGCCAAAGGAAAGGCTTCATGCAAAAGCCACGAGTACAAAAATAAACTCGTTTGTAGAGGACTGACGTGCTGATATGTTACACTTTTTACTTAACAAATTGATAAAATACATAAATATATTGGTCGTTATTTATCCATTCAACGAATAAAAACTATGTGCCTTGACGGAGCAACGAGCAGCTGTGATTTCTGACAAAATGCACAAACCGTAAGATAAATGATTAGTATTTAATCACGGCAGCGATGGAATGCAACACTGAGTTCAGTGAGTAGAATTTTACTATTGTATATTATGTTATGGATGAGCAAAAGGAAAAAAAAAAAAATAATAATAATTGTTCCTGCAATTCCAGGGACATAAACGCATGCTTTCCAGATTGGCTTTTGGCATTACATACTTCTGTTATGTCAATATACAAGTGATGCACGTGAATGAGCCACACAAGGCAGTGACTAAAATGAAGCTGTAAACAAGAACACACACACACACACACTTTTTGTCTTTTTTTTTTTTTTTTTTTTTTTTAACAGTCGCTATAATGGATGGTAGCTCTTCAGTCTTTTCTCAGTGACTGATGCACAGCCTATAAAGTGTTGTGTTTTGTCGTTTTGCATATATGTGAAGGCACACACTAAGGATAAGGGAGTCTCTCTGTACGCGTGTGTGTGTGTGTGAGAGAGAGAGAGAGTGTCAGCTTTTCTTAAGGCTTCCAGACACACAGCTTATTTCTGAAGGCTTTCCCTGGCATCCTGAAGCTTGGTCAGAACCCACTGTGGAAAATAAAGCAAAAAAAATAAAATAAAGTTAGATTGAGTGTTACACAAAGTTGAAGAGTCCATTGAAAAATGTCCAGCTTCACATCACACTGAGGATTGAACCAAGCACTCTATAAAAAATAAAATGAATCTGGCTGTCGTTCAGCGAGTCGAAACGGTAACATGAAGTGCCAGCGCGATACAAAACGTTAATGGATCTTACTTAAAGCCAGGAAAGAAATCAATAATGGTTAAGTGTTAAAAGGTAGCTCCTTGAATCCTAGCTTGGATTTAGTGTGTGTTCAGTGTTTCTTTTTTTTCTCCCCTTTTGCCATTTATTTCTCTTCACTGATGCAGGTGATGAACTCACAGCTGGATGTGTGCGAATGCAGCTGTTTATGAGCAGAACTGTTATCATACCTTGGCTATTTCTGGAGTCTTGAAGTTGATAATCTTCCCAAACTCTTTGGCATGAAACACAGACTTCACCCTTTCCTGTGGGGGAGGAGGGAGAAGAACACTTTTTTTTTTTTTTTTTAAAACAACTTTCAAATTTAGTAACTTTAAATTATTTGATAATTAGATAAAAGAACGTATTCTCATAAACTGTGATCATGCCTGATGGTGCTTGTGTATATATCATTTATTCCCTAAAGACAAGGTTGTACGCTAATGAGGACTTGGACTGTGTTTTGTTTTATTATTTTTGGCTAACAAAATGTTCCCTGACTTAAGTTCATTAATTCATTCATCGTGTGTGCATTTTAAAAGCACTTAAAAGAAATTAAATGAATATAGCTTTGTAATATAACATTGCTGAAGTACAATAAAGCTCATTTTCTCAATCGGCTGAACCATTATGATAAATAATCATCATTATTACTTCAGTAATTACACCACACGGTCCTGGTGAAAGGGGGTGAAGGCCTGCTGTACCTTTGCCTCAATGCGCAGTCTTCTGTCTTCTACAATCGTGGGATCTTTGGTGAACTCATCAAACAGATACTGCCACTCGCACGTCAACTGCCCAAACGTGCCCTTAGTAACAAAAAATATGCCCCTGCAGATAGAGGAGGTAGTGGATGACATACAACCAGAATGATACTTTTTTAAATAAATAAATAAATACAATACAATACAATACAATACAATAGCGCTGTAGGTGCTTTAATTTATGGACTTATTCAAACCTTTTGGTGATCATCAGGAAATCTGACTCGTTCACCTTGGCATGAGCGAAGTATCTGTACTTCGCAAACCGTCCATTTTCAATTTTCTACAATATAAGGGGGAAACTGGTTACACATGAAGTAAATGACCACAAGTCCAGCACAGAAATGTCGGAAATCCACACACATTCGATCAAAACACATACTGACTAAGCATGGTGTTGATCACTGATTAAGTGAAGTGGAAAGCAGAGGAATGTAAACGACGGTGTGATGTCACACAAACAATGCAGAACGAAACACTTACAAACATGCATGTAAAGGGGTCACATAACGAATCTGTGTTCATTATCAACATTTAAAACGCAAACCAGCAAATAAAAGTTCCTACAGTCAAAAAAAACAAGACACGATCGCCTTTTCGAACAGGGTCGGTTCACACACTCGTCTCAGACCCGTGTTGAGATTTTCAGCACTTATATTGAAATAATAATTTATAATAAAACAGAGTCATTGAAAGGACATTCGAAAGCTCGAATCACTTTCTTCCTGGTTACATTTCGGTTTCACTCAGCATAAGAATCATGTTCAGGTAGGAGTTTAGAAAGCAAAATGGTGTTACAAGAGATTTGGATGACGATAATCATCATCATCATCATCATCATCATCATCATAATATAGCTCTGGTTACGCTGAAACGAAAACTGAGAGGAGTGTGTGACAATGTGGACATGCAGTTTGTCTGATGCTAAACTGGACGTTATATATTTGTTAGGTACATTTCTCATATAGTAGCTCCAGGGCAAAATTAAAGACATCAAACTTGACTTGGTGAACTGACTGCCTTTGGTGTACAGGAGAAATATCCCACACTTCAAGGGAAAAATATTAGCAGCACCAATTTTACAATGAGGAATGTTGTTGATATCAGGATGGGAAAATGACGAGACATGAATTTTGAAGTGATTTTATTTCAGAAAAGGGAGGAAGGTCAGGAGGAATGGATGGATAAAATATATATAATTATATATATATATCAACAGGATAAAATCTTAATCTTAAATGCAGTAAAACTACAAATAAATGTTACAAAAAAATAAAATAATAATAATACATCATATATAGACCATAAATGTATCATCTAGTTCACTATAAAGAATATATCACTCGGTCAGATTATTAATGGCACTTGTACGGCCTGCGTGACTGTCTAACAGGCCTAATAACACAACTTTACTAGCTGTCCTGATTCTCATCCTCATCACTGTCAGTGCTATTCCATGCAGAGAGGGCCACTCTTTTCTGCGAACACGACAAGAGAGAGGAAAGCTACAGTCAGGTCAGCTTCTTATGTAAAAGGAATACTTCTACGCATAAATCACAAATTAAACTACAGGAGAAATAATGATCGGTTCATTAGACATCAAATACCAAATATCAAATTGAGGCGCATCACCAGCTGCACTAACTCTCAAGTAGAGGTCGACCGATAGTGGATTTTACCGATACCGTTAACTAAGTTTGGCCGTACCTGCTGATAACCGATTAATGGAACGATAGTTTTTACACAACACTCAGAGTTAAAGATTTCTGAGCTTTATTACAAAAAGAAACAGTACTGACTGTACAATGAAAATGTACTGTACTTTTAAAAATGAAATAAATACATAAACATTAATATATATTAACTATTAATTAATATTCAAATAAATAAGATATACATCCAAACTGAACCAAAACATAACACTTCAAATGAAAAAAACACTTCAAATAACAAAACAAAATTTGGCCTCTAGAGGCCGCTCTCGTGCTGTATGACGAAAGCGGACCCTTCTCAGCTGCTCGCAACGAACTCAACCAGGATAGTTCCAGCAATCGGTTAACAATGGCAATTAATCGATCAATCGGTGGACCGCTATTCTCAAGTACTAGCAATGAATTTGTAAAATGAAGTCGTTTAATAACCAGAAAGGCAAAACTCGAACTATTAACTATATAATTACCAGTCACTTTCAGTTCTTTATTTTGGAGAAATTATTTCAAAATGAAGAAATTCTCGATTATGAAAAAATATTTCAAAATCATTTATAATGAAAAAAAATAAAATAAAATAAAACAGATAAATAAATAAATTATATAAAAGCTCAAACTCAGCAAAGACAATATCCCAGCAAAGCAAAGCAGTAAAGGCTGTTTTCAAGATCAATGTCGAACCAACATATTCAATACAAATATACTTATAGTATATATTGAAATGATGATGAAATGTTCATGTTAAAATAATAAAATATTAACGTTTAAGAAAATATTGAAGCAATCAGGTTTTGTCTGACAGTTCAGATCTTGAACACACCCTGTGTGTGGGACGCACCGTTTTTACATGTAGGTAGGAAGTGAACGTGTCACCTGTAACATCTGGCTGCCGATGCCCTCTCTCTCTTTATACGGTCTGATGACACCGTCCTCGTGAATGAATCGCGGCGGTCGCAAACTCTCCACATCCTGAGATGTTTCTGCCGCTCTGAATACACAGAACACAGTGCATATATAATTAAATAAATAGTAATTAATTAAATATTAGGGATAAATATTCAGCAAAAAAAAAAAAAAAGGACTGGAAATTGCTTTAAAGTTAATTACGACAACAAACTAAAATATAACGCTGTAGAAATTTCAGCCCTATGACAATTATGAAAAGTGCTTACATACTTACGAAGCTTAGCAAACTAGCTAACTATAGAGCTGAAGAGAGCCATTTTTTCAATTGTGGAGAATTTCTGCTAACAAGCTGCGACAGTATATTCTAGAGAGCATCTATTTGGTTGAACATATTACATAGTACAGTTTGAATCATTGATGAACTTTATAATTTAAAACAATATTATCTCCACATATACTTTCATATTGGTGTCAGTAAGGGGTGTAAAGGGGCAGGTACAAAAACTCTGAAACACCGATTTGGATTTCTGGGCCACTTTGACAGGATGCCGTTTCCTTTATGTTCATGGTTCTGCATAATTAAAGACACAATTTATCCAAAAATAACATTCCTTCGCCTTACCCCTAATGTGGTCAATCTGCCAAAACATTATGGAAATGGGTCTTGTACAACCCTTTGTGCAATTCAACTGAAGTATTCCTTTAAAAGTCTGAGCGTGCACACGAGAGCCATATTTGTCTGACTCTACTCCGAAAAGAAAATAAAGAAATTTGGAACTGGTTTTAACACCAATGTTGGCTGAATTTTCATTTTGCTTCCTCACTAGTAAAAATATTTTCCAGGGGGTCCTGAGTGGGGCAAAAGAAAAGCGTTCACCTCATCGGAAACATCATCGGAAATTGGGAGTTCGAATTCCCGATGATGCCACAGACATCCGTTGCCCGGGAGGAGTGGCATATTCTCTCAAACCCTATCAATCTCAGTGACACTAGTCATTCATGGGTGTCTGTGAGCTCATGCATGCGGATAGTGGGCGGATAGTGCTTTCCTCCAAGTGTATTACAGCACGCCGCTGATGTTGCATCAGTTTGCAAAGCTGCAGGTGGCTGGTGTTTCAAAGGAAGCATGTGATAGCCTTCATCCTACCCTGGTTGGGGAATTTCTTAAAGCACTGAAAATCCTACTGAATTGCTATGAATATGCAATATAAATGCCCCCCCATGGAAAATATATCCATGTCTAGCAGAAAAAAAAAACCACACGCACACACACCTCTTGATGCCCTGGAAGGTGCTGCTCGCCATGTCAATGATGCCCCCTGTTGGTCGAGCCACGGCTCCTACAAGACCTTTGCCAACACCCTTAAAGAAACCTGCTGCTCCCTCCTTCTGAGCACCTGCACACATACACACACACACATACATACACACACACACACACACATACATACATACACACACACACACACACACACACACACACACACACACACACACACACA
>JANDJT010000190.1:5643646-5666092 GCA_024331685.1 Stegophilus panzeri | reverse complement strand
ATATAGATACACACACACACACACACACACACACACACACACACACAAACAGCTGCACTGATTTGCAAGCCTAACCCTAAGTTCGAATTCAGGTTGAATCGAAAAGGTAAATGGTTAAAACCTGTCAAAAATCGCAGCTTGTCATGTTAGCGAAAATGGAAAGTTTCCATAAACTACTCTGTCCAGAAGACATTCCTGTGGAGGAAAAGTAAATTGAACTGAACTGAATTAGACTTGATTTGAATCATATCGGTGCTGAACCAAATCGTATTGGATCAGCAGTGAACTGAAGTATATGGAATCGTTACTTATTTAACTTTCAACAAGTATATATTATTATAATTTTATATACATCTTACTGTCTATAAGAGGCAGATTCACACTCCTACGATAAAAAAAAAAAAAAAATAGACAAATAAAATCTATTTATTTAGGAAAATATTAAAAGATTGTTTTCAAAAGTGCATTTCTTCATGCAAAAAATGTCAAAAATTATTTCTGAAAAACTATATACACTTGTAGCATTTTACTGAAAGTCACATGAAGAGTCCTTTCTTCTTTTTGTTTTTTTTTGATGCAGCAGCATTAAGAGAGTCAGTCGGTGCTTCTGGCCAGTCAGGCAGCTTCCTCTTTGGCGCCTGGCTTTCGGTCTGTGGGAATAAGAGATCATATTAAAGCATTCTTTCCCTCCCATACCCACCCCCCCTTTTTTTTTTAAACCAAAGTAGTACTATTCATTTCAATTCTATAATGAAATGACAGAAGTTAATGCAAGGAGAGGGTAATGGAATTAATTTTATTTTTACGCTCAATACATTGACTAAAATATATAGATAGATATTTAATATGCTCATATATTGGGTTTTTCCCTTTTTGTGTGTCTTTTTTCTTTCTTTCTTAGAAAACCACTCATCATGAGCAGAAAAAGTTTGATCATGAAGAACTAACATTGGAATTTTATATATCATACTACACTGTAAATTAAACATTGTCCTAACAGGAACCAGGTGGGGAAAAAAAGCACTCTGTTGTACATCACCACAATAACGTACGCGGTCTGACCCCACGACCCATCCATACGCAGTTGCAGCGTAAACAATAAAGCACAGACATCACTGTTGAGACACTAAAGCTAGTTTTAGACTTTAAAGATTATTGCTTGTTGCAGTGTATAATATGATCCAAATAAAATCTAGCCTGAGTACTGTAATAGACTGTCTGATAATACGTGCACTTCATGTCAGATCACACAATGGAGATCCTCTAATGATAGATCTACGCTATAAAGAAATGACTATGCTCTGTACACATCATCAGTCAGCGTGATACGGGTTTGTACAGAAAACAGGGACTCAAACAGAAACGTCATTCAAAATGAGCTTGAGGTAATAAAGATTTTGCGTAATCCAGTGCCCCCCCTCCTATTGTTGTCTTTCACATGGGTGTCGTAGCAGCGCTTGAGTACGAAATTGTGACACTGCCTAAACTTGTTGGTGGCTGTCTTTGGTTGCAGTGCTACTCATGATCTTATTATGCTTTCTAAGACCATAGATTTCAACTGATGACTAAAGAATTCATTTTACAATGTCTATGACAGAAAAAATAAATCCGGCAATAATAAATATATACAAGTGTAAATCCAGCTTTAGAGATACTTCACAATGTATGTACTCTGGCCAATATAAAAAACATGGGTCACATTTATTCAAGCCTAGCTATTCCCATTACGACATGCTCAATAATTAAGCTTCTTTTACAAGTGCGCTCTATTAAAAACTAATAAAATGGTCCATGATTTCCTACCATATCATACTGTACTGAGGAAAAAACACCCACTATAACCATCCAGCCACTGCGATCCCTGCATTTCAAAATCATTGAGAATTGTGACTCATTTTTTGTTGCTAAACGTGTGAAAATATGGCAATTTTTTTTTTTTTACATTAACATGCTAAACACAAACAGTAATGGGTGGAAAAAGTTAGTTCTCTGCCTTGGAAGTGTTTAAATAAAATACATGATGTAACGTGAACAACAAATCACACAGATGTTATCCTACAAATGATCATATAAATTGTTTTTTATAACAATGATATTAGCACAGTGTGTTCCTTCTGGTCGTCCAACCCCCCCACCCCCCAAATTCCTCCACCCAGTTTGTTCATTTGCCAATTCCCACCCACCAGCCAGCTCTCCCCGATCATATGACAGCTACTAACAGGAGAGGGTGAAGGCTAATACATGTTTCCTCTGAGACACGTAAAGCCAGCCAACTGCATCTTTTCGAAATTCTGCTTGAGCTGCAACACAGGACCGCGTAACAGACTTGGGGGAAAGTGCTATCCGCTCTCTTCCACATACAAGAGCTCATAGAGTGTCACTCTGATTGACAGCAGAGACAGAATATGCTCCACGCACCCAGAGACCTTGTAAAATTTTACACTGGAATCTCCCAAAATCAGCAAATCTGTTAAAATGATCAGAATTGGTAACAGCTTTTTCTTCAAACTGTTTTGTTGTGTTTCAGTTATAAGAAAAAATGATTGCTTAATCATGCTTAATCAGAAAAACATTTAAACATGAGACAGTCACTGCACTTTTGATGGAAGATCATGATAAATCAGGTATTTTGTCATTTAAGTGAGTGACACAGTAGTAACAGTAAAAAGGTCATTTTGATTTCCGCTTCTTTGCTGTTTCCCAAAACAGCAGCAGTGAAAACATTATTATTAAATATGCAATTCAACCAAAATGGCTCGAGTTCTCTTGGTAAGTGTTTTACCCCATGTTTTACATGCATAATTTAACTTATACACTTAAATTAAAACTACCATCGCTTTACAATCAAACATCATTTAAAGTAAACCACTTATTTATCTGTCTCAACGCATTTGATAGTTTTCAGGCCCTTTTTCTCTCTCCTTAATGGTGAGAGCCTTAATCTTAATGACATCACCAGTGCCACTCCAGACAGGATGCAGCAGATTGAGGAGTTTATCTATTTAGAAACGAACCCTAATGCTCACATATTGATCCATAGATTTGTGTCAATGCAGCACAAAAGAACTTTGATGAATGGCCTCTAAAACCTGCTTATATCACCCTAAATGTCCAAGTCGAGATATACTGTGGCTAGTTAGGAACATTTCAAATAATAATAGATGCTGTTTGTGCTGGCATGAGAATGGTTGTAATGAGTAGTGACAAATATTTGGTTTTAATCTTAGTTTATTATGTTGACATATTTGTTATTTTGCGAATATATGGCATGAATTGCTAAATACCGATCAACAGCTAATATTCAAATGAAAAAATAGGTGCCATTCTCCAGTTGTAGCATTTTATAGCTTACTGTTCCTTTCAGCGAGAAATAAGAGAACAGGAAGAAGCAACACAAAGAAAGCTCACACTTTTGTCCCATGACAATACCTCTACTTTTTATGTCCAGCAACGAGCGCTGGACTAGACAGGAAATTTACAGCAGGAGGGGATGAAACCCCAGATGTGGCGATTGAGTCTGTTCGCGTGAGTGTATGTGAGGGCAGGCAGGGGTCAGACAGAAGCTAAGCCACACCCCCTGAGCTAAGCTACACTCATCTTGTTAGAGGTGGCTGTGACGGCCCAATCGATCCTGTCGCGTGTCATTAGCCTCGGGGCAGAGGTCAGGTCCCAGAGGCCACTGTCGCAAATAAACAAAGCACTTCACGCTGCACGCCCATTAGACCTACATGAGCTCAACTGCTGTTATGTATTCACATACCTGTTTTAAATCTGTCCTTTAGAGGACAGGACACAGAAAAGGTCACTGAAACCATGAAACCAACACCAAAAACAAAGGAGCAGAGCTTATAATTAGATCTCTTAGCTACAGCAGAGACTCCGGTTTAGATTCCAATCTATGCAAGTCTTTGCAAGTCTGAATTTGCACAGACATGCAACACAAGAAAATGGTGCCTCAGACTACACTTAGTCACTCAGCAATGCTGTAAGCTCAAAGGCGGCTTTGTACACAATGGAATAGGCATGTGATAGCCTTTGGATGTCATGAGAGGTGGCACAACCTGCTACACAAAGGACCGACACAAATGAGTCTGACTTTTTATTGTAGCCATTAATGACTTTGTAATAGAAAATAGTCCTTTAGGACGCTTTCACACCTATTCGTCCGTTTGGAGAGTCCTAATCAGAGCGAAATTGACACATTTGGTTGGTCTGCTATTTGATTTGGTTTTTTTCTCACACTGCACATAATTAAAGTATCCTGAAAAATGTTGGCTGAGGGGTATGTAGGGCTGAAAATGTCTTTGTAAAACACTTTCATTCATTGGTTAGAAATACAGTGATGAAAAAATGCAAACAAAACAAACCAAAAGTGGACGGAAATCATGGAAATTATCTAAGCATGGGAAACACTGCCCTAACACTAAATAAATGACCAGATATTTATTTCAGCACCTAATTATTATCATTATGTGTACTGCATCCAGCTTTTATTTTCTCTTTTTGTTTGTCGGTGTAAATATTCAGAACGCATCACATTTCTACACCGCTACAGCTCTGTCTTTAGGTTCAGTTTGTGGCTCGGTTTAGCAGCTTATGTCTACAAAATAAATAAATAAATAAAATCGTTGCGTTCACTTTCCGTAGGAACTCAAATCAGGGTTAAATCACTTTGTCACTGCAATCAAACTATGCCAGAGTTCCTGAACTGAGACTACATCGATCAGATGCTCATGGATCACTTGAGTGTGATTGGTATGTTCTCACCTGCTCAAGTGAACCACACAAAGGTTTGATTCAAATGGACTAAATGTTGCCTATGTGAAAAATTCCAGGGAACCAATAAAATCCATGACCACTCTCTAATTAGTTTAATAAGCATTTTATATGTATGTATACAGTCAAGTATGAATAATACATGGGGGTACCAACCCATGTATAAAATTCTTTGTCAGAATTCCCCCCCTTGCCGATATAAAGTGGGCGGGCCTAATCGCCGGCAACGCTGATATAGTCACAGTCACAAGACTGCTGCTTTGTCCCTCCTAAACAACCTTTCTTAAAACCGCAGCAATTTTCCAGCCATTAAAAGCTAAACTGGTAACATATAGGCTTCTGTGATTATCCTAATATTCAGATTTATCAGAGAATTATCACACTATAATTTGGTAGGTGTGTACTTGTAGAGTCAAACACTGCAAAGTTCTTCCTGCTTGTCCCACTGGGTACTGTTTCTGTTTGAATGGTGTGGGCAGGCTGGGAGATGAAGGAATGTCAATCAAACTGATTATAATATTAAGCCACACCCAGGCAAACCTTAGACACCTCTGATCAGCTAATTAGTTTTTGGGGAGTGTCACCAGTCTACTATAAATCTTTAAATAATTTTAGCTTTGTATACTACCAGATAGAAGGTTCTTTTAATCCTGAAATTATTTACATACACAATTTCTTACAAAAATTATAACTCTTTTGTGTCAGATACTGAGCTTTATGCTTGCAAAAAGTATAAGAGTGTTATGTTGAGGTAAAATAATAACTAAGGTTTAGTGTATTTTGAGGTATACCTTGACTGGTGAATCACTAAACAGGTCCTGAGTGTCTCTGTCCAGGCTCTCCAGGTTCCACGAAGCCAGTTCAATTCCACTGCTTTTAGATGGTCTGGCATCTTCTACATTACAGTGAGCAACACTGCTGGACGGCCCTGCATCCTAAACACAGTGTGTAAGAGAAACTGCTTTACTATAGCCCAGTTTGGTGTTTGTAAACAAAAAATCTCTTTTTTTGAGCAACCTGGTTGCAAAAAGAGCCGAGTAGTTGCAACCTAATGCTATTTGGTTAAAATCTGAATCTATTAAGAATTTTATTTAGGAGTCAGACTGACATTAGTTAAAATGTTTTCCACTTATTACTATGGATAAGCACTAAAATACAGGGAGTGCTCTTCAGCTACTCTAGAAGGTTAGTGGTAGCTCAATGGACGTTGGACTACTGATCGGAAGGTCGTGAGGTCAAATCCCAGCACTACCAAGCTTCCACTGCTGGGTCCTTGAGCAACGCCCTTAACCCTCAACTGCTCAGTTGTATAAATGAGATAAATGAAAGTCGCTCTGGATAAGGGCATCTGCCAAATGACATAAATGTAAATGTAAGGTTCTGATGGCTAGGCGCCCTGTCAGGGGGTAAATAATGCTAAGCAGTGGTCTAGCCTGCAATGGCTGGAAATATATACGTATGATATATCATGTATACAGGAGTGAACCTGAAGGCGTAAAATCTATTGATGCGTATAACTTTGTTGTTTGGGGGCGTAATGTTTTACGATTACAACATCGATAACAAAGTTCAACAAAGTTAGCTAGCTAAACATTCTAAACACAGCTAATATCCATTATAGGCAACATCTCAGTTAAACCATTACCTAGCTATGATAAATAGCTTGTTTCCTGATGTAGATATTAGGCAAGCTATGTAGGTTTGCTAAAGCAATATAAATTAGGCATGTTCGCTAACGAGCAAGTTAAGCCTGTTAAATTCTTAGTTGATAGCTGGCTACTTAGCTGAGATGAAACAGGTGCTGGAAAGATCACCAGTTAACAATCCTAATTGCCTGCAACCACAATCATCTACTGTTGGCTTGGAAAGGTGTCTGATTGGATAGAATGTGGTAAAACAAATGTGTTTAGGAACACTTTTCCTATTCAGCAACAAGGAGGTGCAGTCAGAGTCACAGTGAAGTCTCATTCATGGGTCTATACAGCTCATAACTCCACATGGTTCAAGACATCCAATTAAGATGAAAGAAACATGTGAATATTTATCTATGATGAGGAACAATGAGGAACTTACACATGTAGCCCTAACATTTTATGCTATCCAATGATAAGATTCTGATTTTTTGGCAAAATTTGGTTAATGATATAAATGTTATGTATGGTATGTATAGTATGTATGTATGTTATTTACATACCACTGTATATACTAAATGTTACACCAAAAGTATAAAAAAATATATAAATGGGAATACTAAAATGGGAAAAGTGAAATTTTATGATAAATATCTTAAAATAACACATTTTGTCAAACTTTAAAGCCCCAAAATTTTAGGTTTGTAAACAAGAATATTGTCAATTTATTTGCTTTAAAATGCCAATAGCTGAATGAGTGCACAAATTAGTGACTGACGGAATGAATGAATGGCAAAAAGGATGATACCTCAGGCATGGGAAGTTCACTAAAGAGTTCATCGTCACTCATGTTCATATTGTCCTGCTCTGGCTCCAGCTGGTGTGTTTGAAGCCCTGAAGTGACTGCTTTAGCAACACCATCTGCCTGGACAAGCTTTTCCTGAGTGAAATAAGAGAAGAATTACTTCTGTTACTTTCATTTTAAAACCTGACCGAATTCGTTATTTATGATTTGAGTCATAGAATCACAGTTTATATACACTCATGTGAAAAAATAACTACTCCCCATGGAATTCTTTAAAATGTATACTTTTTTTTTTTATTTTTTTTTTTTACATATTTGGACAAGCAAACATTTGATAACAGTGCCTACTAATAAAGGTGATGCACTCTATCAAATGACACATAAAATTGACATTTTGTAGTAATTTTCACAATTTAAATTACGAAAAAAACCCAAATCAGTCAAATGGAAAAATTAAGTACACACCTACATTTATCACACCTTTAAATACATAACATTAGAATTAGGTGTTCAAGATTGGGTGCCAGTGATTAGGACCTGCTTAGGGAGTGTGGGTGGAACCTGTCTTATTTATATCTCTCTCATATCTAGTGTCTGGTGTTCCCTTTGTAATTGAGGTGTGCAAATATGCGCAAAAATACAATTTCCATGGGGTGTACTTATTTCTTCACATGACTGTAGATTGTATATAGAGGAACTTTGGCCTGTCAAACATGATTGCACCACATGAGCATTTCATTCCAAACCACAACTAATTGTTTTTGTTTTGGTGCAATGAACACTCCCAGCACCTTTATGGAAAACAGGTCTTCAGTAATCTGAGCAAGAACACTGAGCAGATGTCAGACCCCGCCTTTTCTACCCCTCCTCTCTCTTAATGAAGGTTTTAAGAGGTAACAACATTTAGAGGTAACAAGAGCTCAAAGACACAGCATTCTTAAAGCACGGTGCACACAAGACATTTCCTGCAAGAATGCATTGGGGCCAATGGGGCAAAAAGGCTTTTTGCTCTAAAGTTTGCATTTAAACAGCAGAGCTATAGAAATCTGGGTACGTTCAATCCACGTATGATGGTCACATTCTGCCAGAGTTGTAATATAAGTGACCTCAGAAGTAATGAAAAATACTGGGATGGAATACCTGAAGTGACAAGACAAGTAGGCATAAAGAAAAAAAAAAAGGAAAAAAAAAAAGAAAAAAAAAAAAAAAAAAAAAAAAAAAAAAAAAAAAAAAAAAGAAGAAGAAAAGATCTGGACATCATTATGATTAAAGAAACATTAATACTATGATTATATAAAACAAACAGTCAAAGGCCAAAGACATAAAAATCTACATCAGTGAGAAAGCAATACAGTTTTCACTGGATATGATCCACTCAAACATTTCTGGAAAGAAAAGAAAAGAAAAAAAAAACAAACAAAAAAAACCGAGCCTGATAATGGAGCAACTGTTAATAGCAGTTAGAATTTAAGTTATAACAGCAACTAACTTATTTTGTTAAATGTAACCATAAACAGATTTAAAAAAAAAAAAAAAAAAAAAAAAAAAAAAAAAAAAAAAAAAAAAAAAAAAAAAAAAAAAAAAAAAAAAAAAAAAAAGTATACATGGTTCAGTAAAACTTTAAAAAAATATATATAATCATCTGCAAACTGCTGTGGTATAAGAGTAAATAAAACACTTCGGGACATGTTTTTATTGGAAAAGAATCAACTTCCAGGTGGCAAGTGTAACTCTGCTGCATTACACTTCTCTGTTGTGGATTATTTTCCAATATCCGCATGTTCTTTTGTGTTTGGTCCCTTCCTAATTTTATTTTCAGGTGTTACGCACAGAGACGAGTCCTTTCCCTCCTCTGGTCAGACCCTCTTTCAAACCGCTTGGCTGCTTGTTCATGGCCTCTCTCCTTTTCTGCTGATACTCCTCATCCATCGTCATGGCAGCCACGCCTTTAGCCATCGCACCCGTGATGCGAGACGCTGCTCCGGCTAAACCCCCTGAGACACAGAGCATGAACAAAACAACTCTGAGGAATAACTGACTCCCGAGAAGACATTCTGTCCATGTGTAACCATAAGTAAGTAAGTAATTAATAAATAAATAAATAAATAAATAAATAAATAAATAAAACCTCTTACCCACTGCACCTCCAACCAGAGCCTTCATACCCAAAGCCATACCCTCCATGAACTCCTCCGGACCCTGAATCGCTCCCTGAGGAACACCAACACAAAGAAATAATTATAAATGAATTTTTTTAAAAGTAATCTCCGCCAATTGGAATATTAAAGGGTAAAGTCTCACCTGATACGGCTCATAAAAAAAGGCCTCAACTCCTTCTGACAAACCCCGGATCAGACCGAAGGGGTTTCCAAGGACGTCTAACCCCAGCACCAGTACGTACATTTGCTTGATAGCCTGGAGGACACAAACAAACCAGCTTATAAGTGCACGTGATAATGTGTTGGCAATGTGGTAGGTGGGAGATGAAAATAGGTTAAAGGTGACCTGTTTGGAGTAATGGCGGATGACTTCCCACTGGAGCTGCTGTGTGGTACGGAACTGGAAAGTCATCTCAAAGAACGCCAGCCTGGAATAACACACACACACACACACACACACACACACACACACACACACACACACACACACACGTTCTCTTACCCTTCAAGTCCTGAGATCCATCAGCATTTCCAGATTACATACATTTTGTTTCACTCATTACTTTCACTGTAGTTACTCAATCATATTTCTAAAATGAATTAATGAAAGGGTTTAAAAGTCAGCTAGGCACGCTAATCGCTTATACAGCATATTGCAATATTTAATATTATTCAACACGCGGTAGTCTGCTTTCTTAACGTCCACTAGAGGGGAGCATTGTCTACACTGCACAAAATCCCTGGTGTCTGGTGGTGTGACCATGCGAGAAATCCACATCTAACCACACTGTCAGTAGGAAGTGTTGTTTAAGGGGTCAGGCAAGTGTGAAAGAAAATAAGTAAGTCTGAACCACAGCCACCACAACAGGACAAGAGTGTAGTATTGTAACACACACTGGCTGTTCTTTATATCTCTTGCCTCTGGCATACAAATGTATTCACGTAATGCATGATATACAACTACACCTGGTTTCTATTATACAATTTTCACCCTTGTTCCTTGTGCACAGAGATTTCTCCAGATTCTCGGAATCTTTTGATGATATTATGTACTGTAGATGACGAGATATTCGTAGTCTTCGCAATTTGACGTTGACGGATGTTATTCAGAAATTGTTCCACAAATTGTAGACGCAGTTTTTCGCAGATTGGTGAACCTCTGCCCATCTTTACTCCTGAAAGACTCTGCCTCTCTAAGATACTCTTTTTATACCCGATCATCTTACTGACCTGTTCCCGATTAACCTCCAGCTGTTTCTTTTTACTAACACTTACTTTTCCAGCCTTTTGTCGCCCCGTCCCAACTTTTCTGAGACGTGTAGCGGCCATGAAATTCAAAATTACCTCTTTTTTTTCTTAAAACGGTGCATTTCCTCGGTTTAAACATTTGATATGTTTTCTATGTTCTATTGTGAATAACATGAGAGTTTATGAGATTTGCAAATCACTGCATTCTGTTTTTATTTACATTTTACACAGCGTCCCAACTTTAAAAAAAAATATAAAAAAAATTAGGCTTGTAATTGCTACCGGTATTACATGTCCTGTGTTTGCATACTGCAACACGATTGGCTTTTATGTTTTACGATGCAATAACCCTTGCGTGCCACGTGTTTAATACTAACGCAGATTTTCCAATGAGATTTTCAGATCCCTGAATTTAATCATAACTTCATGACCTCACGGCACGCTATAATCCAGAGTGTGTTTGCTGTCGCGAAGAAGAACGTAACGTGAAGGTGATTACTTGAAGACGACATCCTGGACGTCGGTCAGCGTTGCTCCGATACTCTTTAGCAGCAGGTTAAGGGACTGCACAGGAATCACCTCAGTCTCCCTCTTCTCCTTGTTCCCATCCTCACCGCCAGAACTCAGAGAGAAGCTCAGATGGAGCTGAGGAAACCAAACACGCCATCATTCATAACTCGGCCATAACCGTGTAAGCAAAAACCGTTCAACCGATGGAGACTTCCCCTCTAGCCAATTGGAGAATATGAATTCGATTTAATACCATAAAAACCAGAAATGCTGTCTACAAAGCGAGGCTAACAAATACAATGAAAAGTAATGAAAATTCGAATGCAATCTGAACAGCCGTAGAGCTTGTATAGCATAAACCAAGGCTAATTTGTATCCCTTTATTAATTATTGATAACTTTATCAGAAACTTTAATGTTTTTACATTGCTTAGGTGAGCCAAAATCCACTTAAATACTGTAATAGTCATGTTTTGCTCAAGTTTTGTTTTTAATGATGTTCCCCAACACACAGTAAGTCATTATGTAAGGAATAAATTTAATAATTAATGACCGAGCGGTATGATGTGGACCTATGATAGCACTTGATACCACAGAAATGTTTTTTTTTTTTTTTTTTAAATCTATTGCATTAGGACACAACTTGGTTACTTGGTTTATTTTTTGCATTAATTAAAAAAAAAAAAAAAAAAAAAACTTTCATAATGTAGAAATACAATACGACATAATCGGAAAAACACAGACAAATACTAGGTTCCAAACCTTAATGGGAGAGATGTGGAAGTACTCGTAAAGGCTGGTGGGGGACGTGTCTGTCGCGGACACTTGGTTCAGTCCTGTCTTTAAATACTCAATGTCCTTCTCAAACAGCTCCACCTCAGAGAGGAAGAGTAAACAGTATGACTCAAAGTCTTATACCTAATATTCCACTGTGATTCATTCATTAAAACTTTTTTTATTAACAATCAGACAAATGGTCGCTGTGCTATCACCTCTCCGGAACAGTGACCAAATCAGAGACGTGCGTGTTTATATTACCTCCTGCTCCGACGTGACAGTGGCAGCGTTCTCAGCAGTAAACAGATCCAAAATGGCGTACAGGAAGCCTAGGTCCAAACGTAGGTCCATTTCCTGAATCAAAACCTTAAAATACCTGTGGACAACACACAACATTCGTTACCTACTGTACAATGGCACGGACACGTCGGAAATACAGGCACAAAGAAATAAAGAAATATACTTGATGCGTAGGATGTCCGAGTGTCCTGCTGCTCTCGTGATGAGGCTGAGGTCAGTGAACGGTTTTGCCTCTTTAAAAGAAAAACAACATTTTATTTGATTGATCCAGCAGTGCCTCGATAAGCTTAATGGTTTTGTATGTTGTGAATGTTAGGTTGCTAACCCGAGTCCATTCTGACTGATTTGGGAGGTTTGACAGGGTAGAACACAAATGGGAAAATGGCTCCAGGAAGCTGATTCTGGATCTGCACACACACACACACGAAAATGTTTGTTTTCCACCTATTTGCGTTAACAAATTAGCAAAGTGTGCAAGTGGGTATGCTACGATGGGTATAACTATGAGTTCGTGTGTGACAGACGAACCTGAACCCTGTTAATCTGCACGCGGTACGCTTTCTGTCTGGCCGAGACGCTGTACTCGATCTTCACGGCTGGAAGAAAGTTCCTTCGGAGAGGTGCGTCGTAAGGCTGCAGCATCCTCATTTCCAAACCGTTCGGAGTCAGACTCACCTGAGCGAGAGAGAGACAGAGAGAGAGAGAAAGACATAAATACACAGAGTGTGTGTGAGAGATACAGAGAGTATAAAATAGCCAAAGACAGAAAATAGAAATATTTAGAGATATTATAATCAACTGGAGGTCAATAATTCATTTTAATGCCAAATAAATTACTTTAAATGGACTAGAAACACCACTGCCATAAAAAAATAAAAATAAATGCATGGCTAAAATGAACTACATGATGTGCATCATGTAGATTTGAAAATGTCCTCATATCCCAGCTGCCGGTGTTTTTTTGCACAGGTGCAATATCAGTCTTTCAGTTCATCTGCAGGACACACAGTACTTTTTTCTGATGACAGTGTGGTTAGGTGAAATCTGTGTGATTTGTAACCTGGTAGCCGTTCTCCAGTTCTACGATGCTGTGATCCAGTGGGCTGCTCTCTATATAAGCTTTGTAGTGCTGCTCCAACATCTCGGCGTCTTTCCCGCTCATAACCTTCCAGCGTCTCTTCTTCTTCGGCTTGGTCTCCCACACCACGTCAGAGCTGCAGGCATAAACGGACAAGGCCTATTTATAAAGTCAGATTTATTCATCATGTTGTGCAATATTGTATGAAACATAAGATATAAAACGTAAGATATCTTCTTACGTCATCCTTTTCATTTGAAGAGTGCAAATGAAAAATAAATAATACACACACACACACACACACATACACACAAAATACTGTACATGTTTAATAATTATCGACTCAGCAGAGACTCCGAATCTCAGAACATTTACATGTCTCTTAAAGAATTGGTGTGTAATTTTTCTGGAGCCCTCTACTGCATGCAACGTAAACTGCAGTGGCAATAAAAACACTTAACAACCTCCCACATGACTCCACATGCCGAAGTGTCCTTGGGCAAGACACTGAATCCCAAATTGCTCCCGATGGCAAGTTAGCGCCTTGCATGGCAGCCTACCACTGGTGTGTGAGTGAATGGGTGAATGAGACACAGTGTAAAGCGCTTTAGATAAAAGCGCTATATAAGTGCGCCATTTACCAGTATGTATGTATGTAATGTATTAATATCCAGGGTGTCCCAAAAGTCTCCATACATACGATTAACACTTTTTAAACTGCTAGCTAGCTATAGCTAGATAGATAAATAGATAGATAGATAGATAGAGCGAGCACGGTGGCTTAGTGGTTAGCACGTTCGCCTCACACCTCCAGGGTCAAGGGTTCCCACCATGGCCCTGTGTGTGCGGAGTTTGCATGTTCTCCCTGTGCTGCGGGGGTTTCCTCTGGGTACTCCAGTTTCCTCCCACAGTCCAAAGATATGCATGGTAGACTGATTGGCATGTCTAAAGTGTCTGTAGTGTATGAATGGGTGTGTGAGTGTGCCCTGAGATGGATTGGCACCCTGTCCAGGGTGTACCCAGCCTTGTGCCCGATGCTCCCTGGGATAGGCTCCAGGTTCCCTGTGACCCTGAAAAAGGATTAGCGGTATAAAAGATGGATGGATATACATTTTTTTTTTTTTCCCAGATAGCCTTTAAGAATGCCTTTGACAAAAGAAGAATGTATTGAAATGACATACCCGACATGGTGCTGGTAAACGTTGTCCCCCTATGTATGGAGACTTTTGGGATACGGTGTATATTGCATAATAGTTGGGTTTTTTTTTTTTAACCATTTTGTGTGCGTTCTGTAGCCTGGAGCCTAACTGTAAACTACCTGGTGATACCAATGTAGGCCACTTCCTGGCTGGTGCTGTTGTTGACCAGTGAGATGCCCATATCCTGCAGCGAGAGGCTAATTTCCTGTTCGGCTAACTCCACCCTCTCGCTCTCACACAGCAGTTTGTAGACACGCCGCTCTGTGGTGAACAACGCCACCCGCTGAAGGCCCTCATAAAAGGAGATGACGTACAGCTTTCCCTCATCGTTCATGTCCATCAGCAGGTCCTGCACACACGCCGCACGACAAAGGCTACATAAATATTTTTCAACTTTGTTGTTTAGCTCTAGTACATTTTTGGCTGAACTTTTGTTTGATTTCCTGCTAATGAAGGAAATCCCACACGTTTTTTATGTAAATCAAGTCAATATTCATTACTTGTTATTAGCACATTTAAGTTCATTACGTCTGAACACTTTCTATTTGTAACTCAAGCATAATTTTGACTTGCTATCTCCACTCTTAATTTAGCTGTAATTTTTTTTTTTTTTTACCCATAATTATACTAAACATTTTCTGTACTATGTTCCCTCTAGTCAATATGTCCAGATTCAGGTGTTAGTTCCTCTGTGTTCTCACCTGCTCATTCTTTAGCTCACCACTGTAGGGTCCCCAGCTCCATCGGAGAACTCGAGAACCTGTGGGCTCGGCCCATGTGTAGTAGACGGCCTGGCTTGGACCTAGCTCGTCCATCTCCAGCTTCTGAGAGCTAACAGAGTGAGACGAGCAGCAAGTTAGAATCATCACACACCACCAAACACAATACCAGTTCTCTTCACAAAGTATAATGTAGTGTCTTGGAGTTTGGGGAATGCCGTTTCTGCCTTGCTGGAGTTTATTTGCATTTGGCAAAGAGGCCACTATGCAGCCTAAGGAAAAAAAAAAATCATCCAGCAAAGAGTAAGATCAGTCTGAGAGAGAAGGTCTGAGTATAACAGCATACTCCACACGATCCAGTCTTACTTAAGACGACAGAAAAGAAACAGTTCAGCTTGCAGTTTAAAGACAGAGAGAAAGACATGCTGTATACACAGAAGGGGTGGACGATATGGCAAAATGATCATACTGTGATACTTTGGATCGCGAACAAAGTGGCAACAAATCAGTGATGCTGCATTTATAAAAATCGGGGTGTTACTCCACTTCACATGGGGCAGCATATCAGCCCACCCTGTCATTGATTATTTTCCATACAACAGCATAGCCTGCCATGCTTTACTTCGTATTTAATGTCTAGAAAAACGAATTATTTAACAGTAAGTTTCAAGAATTAATACAAATACATTTAACATCCAGTCAGACACATGTCAGTGAGTCAAGTGTTTTCCACCATACTCTTGAAAAAAAATTTATGATGATATCATGATTATTATTATTATCGTCATATCGCCCAGCCCAAATGCATCGGAGGACATAAACGATGTCAGAAAACAGAAGGTTGACATTTTGCATCTATCCAAGGATCAAGAAGCGACAGAACCTAAGCCAGTCAATCACAGTTTTCATTTTGGAGTGGAAATCTATTGAGGACAGAGAGAAAGACATGCTGTAATAGAAATGATGAAATGAGGAAATGAATGATCACAGGATGAAATGAAAGATCACAGAACCAGATCATTTATTCCGTAGCAACAGCATCCATCCAAAAGCTGCAAAGGGGAAGCAAAGCAGAAGCAAATAATGTAATACCAATTATACTATACTAATAATATATATATGTCTGCATAACTAAGAAGCATAAAGATCACTCCTGAACTCTTTCTCATTGGAAAAAGAAGAAGAAGAAGAAAATAAAAAAAATTGTACTGTTACAATGTAAATATGTTTTTGTATACCAGCGGGACTGTCTGTCCTCCCCCAAAGCAAAGGTTCCATCTGGAACCCAAGTAGAGGGTCTACGCTCCTTGCAGCTGAATATGTAGCAAAAGGACAAAAAATAATAATAATAAATTTTTTTTTACCATGGTCAACATAAACAGTTAATTCACCTGAAAAACAAACACAACAATGAATAGCAAACAAAAAAAAAGTAGTCAACTAAACAAACAAAAGCACATCAAACTGAACTGTTAGTTTCAGGAAAGAACAAAGTCAAGCATTATTGTGTTTCAGGGTTTCATTAGAAGTCTTTCCACTGAGGAGCTGTGTGTGACTACATCATTAAATCAGTAAGACAATGCTCAGTATTGTTACTGTAGTAATCACTCATTTTGGGTGTGCAGAATCTACTGGTTAGACTCGTGACCCTGTAAATAGTAGGGAATATAATGGTTAGGAAGCGACATACAATAGTGAAAAAAAAAAAAAAAAAAAAAGTGTGTGCAGAACATAAGACGAGATGTTAGAAAGCAGGGATGCAGCGATAGCGATACTGGTATCAGTCAGACACAGCTCCTTCATTACTCACACTCCAAAACAAACGCTCCGATACCACATGGTAGAATAACATGCAAGCATAGTGTCGGTCTTGCTGATGAACAGAAAGCATGATCTGGGTTTATTTCACTATTTATGATGCCAATCAAAGTAAAGCAGACTGTTCTCTGCAAAAAATAAAAAAAAATAAAAAAAAATAAAAATAAAAAAAAATATATATATATCTCAAGAGGAGGAAACTTCAGCACCTTTATACACTACCAGTCAAAAATTTAGACACACTCATTCTTTATTTAATTTTTACCCCCACATTTTATAATAATAATAGTAATAATAATAATAATAATAATAATAATAAAGTTATCAAAACTCTGGAAAAACACAAACTGAATGATGGGAATTATGTTGTGTGTAAAAAAAAAAACCAAAATAAATCAAAATAACTTAATATTTTAGCTTCTTCAAAGTTGACGCCCTTTTTGCCTAGAATTTCCAGAAATGTATTCTTGGCATTTTCTCGACCGATTTCTCGAGGAATCTCCCTGAGATGCTTTTTAAACAGTATTAAAGAAGTTCCCACTTACTCCAGACGCTTACTGTCATCCATTTAAAAAAATATTTCTTTTTTATTAATATATACATATATATATATATATATATTTAAATTAGTCTTCTAATGAAAGAAATGAATATGTCGGCACAATTATATTCTTTGTCTACAACACCGATTTCAAACATTTAATCATACAGCTTCAAATCAAAAGGTTTGCAAGATCATGAGAAACAGTTCCTGTCTCCAAACCTTTCACCGGTAGTGCACATGTAACCTGATAAAACAGCTCCAAAAGCAAAAACTCAGCAAGGGTTTTTTAACTTCCTGACAGAAGAACATGAAAAAAACTGACATTGCAGCAAATGCTGACTAGGTGAGAAAAAAAAACAAACAAACAAACAAAAAAAACCTGTCAACACTATGTGGGTGAAAATACCAGCTCTTTCCCAGTACATTGTTCTTGATGATCAGCTAATATCAGTGACTGACAAGGCAACAAAATCAAAAACGTACCTTACTTACAGCTGTACGGAAGAATTTTTCCCGAAGTGAAATGAACTTGCAACTCTACTCGAACCGAGGTGACTAACTTAACCAGCTAATGTGCTTTATTTAAAATCAACTAGCTATGTTAAAAAGAATGAACCTAGTAGCCTAATTGTATATGCTCGTCCTATAGTCATTATATAGAACGGGGAAACAAACAGAGCTAAATAAAATGCTTCTATGCGATTGAGTGATACTAGAAAGTAGGTTACTCGTTTTTGTATCAGTATCTATCGATATCAATAAAAACCATGTACTTGTATTTGTTCAGAAAAAAAAAAAATGGTATTGATGCATCCTTATTAAAAAACAGAAGCTATTACTATGTTTCAACGAGGGGGAAAAAAAAAAAAAAAAAAAGAAGAAGAGATTTCTCCATCTCAACGTACGTTTAGCCCTGGATCAGTTTCATCCCTCACCTCTGGTGGAACTCCAGTGTGTTTTCCTTGGTGTGGTTGATGATAAGAAAAGGAGCTGCGCCGTCGTGGTAATCAGAGAACTGGATTACAGCCGAATGCTCCGTCAGGTTCACGTCGACGATGATACCACCCAGCTGGAACCCAAAGGGAGAAAGCACAATGTTAGAGCTGCAACAACTAATTGATAACATCAATAATATTCGATTATGAAAATCATTGTCACCAAATCTCATTATTGATTAGTTGGTCTGCACGTGGTACGTTTACTCACTACGTTACTTCTGTTCCGAAAACACGCTTCGGAAATTAAATACTAAATTTGTGTCCCAAATCACGTACTATACACTTGCACTATGCATTGTGTACGCTACCGTCTAGTGCGGTGTTTCCGCGGACCCCTAGTGGTCAGTGGTGTAATTGCAGGGGGTCTGTAGGAAAGTTTTAAAATTGTTTAAATAATATTATATATTTTTTGATTTATTGTAAATTTATTTACAAATGAAATGATAATTTGCAAAAACCTATGAGTGGTAGACAAATTCAAATGTCGCATTGATGGATTAAATAAACAAAAGATAATTCAGAGAGTCAAATTAAATGTCACACCAACAATACAATGTAATTGAACCTGGTATTTGTACCAGTGGTATTTGAACTAGTCCCTGGGGAATGACAGGTTCTACCAATCAACCAGGGATTGCTAGGACTGTAGAATTCAGTGCTTTTTGTGCATCCATAAAAAGTAATGCATAAATACTTATATATATATTAAACTCACGGAGTTGTCAAGGTGCAGTAGGAGGCAGTTCTCGGGTTTATGGAAGGCGATGGCTTGAGCAGTCGACTGACAGCCGTCCACCTTCACTCTGAGCTTCTTTGAATCCCTCTCTGGCCAGAATGGAGTGGCGGTCTGTGAGAGAATTGTTTTCTATTAAAAATCAATTTCCAATAAGAGTTACACTACTGGTCAAATGTTTGGAGACACATATGTAGTGAATAGTAATCAATTTGAGATGGAACCAAACTATCTGCTGGAGTAAATACAGGTTGAAAATAGCAGAATTTCATATGGATCTTGGGTCATTAGAAATGTAAAACCTGTAAAATAAATATTACATATATATATTTTTATAGATATCATACACACACACACACACACACTCACACGTATATACATATATATAAAACTGAATGGGAAACATTTCTAATAAATTAATGAAATAAATATGTTGCAGCATAAATTACAAACACTAAGCCTTTTAAGTACTTAAAAATGCTTAAGCAGTTCTAGCTCTACTTTCAGTACCAAGTAGGTGTGAATACAATTATGTGGTGATTGAGGGAATAAAGCAGTATTCTTATTAAATACTAATTAAATTAATATGAGTGCTGACCTCTCCAGGTTTTGCCTCAGTCCAGTCATCCTGTCCCTCTTCGCACACTCGGATTACGTGCTTCGTTTTGTTCACAAGCATGTAGAAGGGCAGGAACGTCACCAGGCGCGTCAGACTGAAACTGCTCGTGTCAATCTTTACCCCCACCTAAAAGCAATTAGCACGTTTGCATTGGTGTACTGTACTGATGTATGTGGAACAAAGACATTATACATTACATAATTACATACACATACATTATATCAAATACAGTGCCCTCCACTAATAGTGGCACCCTTGGTGTTGGTACACCTGGGTGACTAGGAACAGGAAATTGTTCAACCATGACTTCCTGTTTCATAATATAAATATGAGGTACAAATATGAAGTAATACATAGGCCAAATTGCCTTAGTCATTCACCACTATGGGTAAGACCAAGGAATATAGCTGTGATGTGCAGCAAAAGGTTGTTGAGCTTCACAAAATGGGAAGTGGCTATAAGAAAATAGGACAAGCATTGAAAATGCCTATTTCCCAGTCAACTGGAAATGTTATGAATCAACCTGGAATTGGCTGCGTGTCTATATTGTCTCAAAGCACTGTGAAGAGGATGGTTCGAGTGGCCAAAAAATCTCCAAGGATTACAGCTGGAGAACTGCAGAAGTTAGTTGTGTCTTGGGGTCAGAAAGTCTCCAAAACTACAATCCGAAGTGACCTACATCACCACAAGTTGTTTGGAAGGGTTTCAAGAAAAAAATCTCTACTCTTATCCATAAACAAACTCAAGCATCTTCAGTTTGCCAGACACTACTGGAACTTCAAATGGGATCGGGTTCTATGGTCAGATGAAACCAAAATAGAGCTTTTTGGCAATAAACACCAGAGGTGGATTTGGTGCACACAGAGAAGTAGCTGTATGGAAAAGTACCTCATGCCCACGGTTAAAAGTTTAAACAATAAAGACAGTTTTTCACAGCCTTCTGTGCTCATATTTATCAAGAGTGCCAATATTACTGTATATACACACGTACAGTATACAGGCATCAAAGTCACACCGCATGAATTATATGCCTTCAAATGCCCAATAATTTTATTTTGATATTTTTGTAGAATTTGAATTACATTTAAAAAATAAAAATAAAAACTGCTCAATACAATGCATCATTAAATTTAAAACTTTGAGTTGATAAAAGTGTAATATTCGATTATTAGATAACGTGACCCATGTCCACTATTTAAAATAATTACTCACTAGGTAATCTTTGGCCCTTCCTTTACATTTGACGTCACCATAACTACCGACTGTGTCTATCGAGAAGTCGTCTGACAGCTCGCTATCTGAAATCATCAAGCGGACCTAGGGAAAGAAAGAGAGATTGGTTTGAAATAGAATAGATCCGGAAAAGTGCAGTGATCTCAGTGCATGACGTCAGTGCTCACACCTTGTTGTTCTGCAGAAAGTTGCGTGGTTTAAAAGAGAACAGCAGAGGCATGTCGTAATCTTTGGGATGCTTGCGATGGATGTCGTCAGCTTTATACTGCAGCAGCCTGCCCGTCTTGTTCACCATCCAATAAGGAGAATGGATGGCTACCACTACTTGGCCCACTTCCTTCTTCACGTGAACAGCAATATCGAGCTCGGTCTTCGTGCCCTCGCCGTCTACCTCCTCGTCCAAATGGTGTGAGTGGAACGTAACGAAACCGATCTCGTCTTGGTCGGAGCGGAGGTGGTACAGGGCCTCCCAGTCCTGCTGCAGGTATCCGAGGAGTTTCAGCTCCAGACTCGAGTGGTCCATGATGGCCGTGTGAAGCTGGGACGAGTGGCCTTCCTTCAGCATTGTGGGGGCGGGGCTTCCGCTGACCTTTAAGTCAAAACAAACCAAAAAAAAAAAACAAACA
Source organism: Stegophilus panzeri (assembly GCA_024331685.1). NCBI lineage: Eukaryota > Metazoa > Chordata > Actinopteri > Siluriformes > Trichomycteridae > Stegophilus > Stegophilus panzeri. Next base: position 5,644,320 of record JANDJT010000190.1, on the reverse strand, counting down.
AGACAAAAAAACACCAACAGGTTGTTTTTTAAATAATTTGTTAGGATTTTACCAGTTGTACCGCATATCCAAGGTTTTCCTATACTTCAGTAAAACTCAGAGGGCTTTTTCATTGTCCAGTCACTTTGATTAACTACTTCTAGTCTTTCCATAAATAAGCCAATAAGCCTGACCTGTGAGCAAAACCAAACAAATCAGCATAAATGATACAACTGAAAATACTAAAAGGTAACTCCGTAGCTCAAACAGCACCGCACGACACAGATTCCTAGCCTTCAGTTTTAGCGAGACGACAGATACCATTAAGCTGTAGGTGATCGGGTAGGGCAGAAGGTTCCGGAGAAGCACGGTAGGCCACAGATGAAGGACGTATGGTTGGTCGAACTCCTCCTGAGTGCTGTCGGAAATCACGGTGTCCCGAACGGGAACCATGTTGACCTTGAACATTTGCGCAGCGTCGCCATGGCGACGGCATGTCTTCTCCATGCATTCGTCGAGTTTCCGACTGAGGTGTTCGTAGCTGAAGCTCTCGGAGTGCTCGTACTGCTCGTCTCCCTCGATTACGGGCTGCAGGGTGAGCTCCGATCTGCGAGGACATCGTAGCTATGAGTGCATCTGTGCAACTTACTGTTTCTAAACTGACTAAAGAAATATTTGTACGTTACATACATATA
>JANDJT010000190.1:5633277-5643619 GCA_024331685.1 Stegophilus panzeri | reverse complement strand
ATGGGCAACATGAAGATGCTGATCGTTATTCTGAGTTTCCTATGCCTCGGTTTTTCAGAGGAAGGCCAATGGGATGCAGAGCTGTTATGGAGTAACACTCAGGGTGAGCGGAGTTAATATCTGCACTATTTTTATATACAAACAAACTGGGTGGTGTGATACAGCCTGATATGAGGCAGAGTTACTGTTAGCAGCCCGAACGTAATTATTGTATATAAAACGTATTGTTTTATACCTCTTGCAGCACAGCAACAAGTTCTGGACTCCTTATAAAAAATGCTGAATAAACATCTGATTACAGAATCAGATTCTCCTTATCCACAAAAAAACCTGTCGATGAGAAGTGTCCGCCATACAAGTCCCTGTCTAAGGAGTTACTATAGAAATGATTAGCGTATTATAACATAAACCGTGCTGTTATGGAAAATGAATGGTCCTTCTGACCAATCAGAATCTGGATTCTGCTCTGTGGTATATACTGAATGATGATATGATACGTCACATGAATGTTTTTGGGACAAGATGACATTTTAGTCAATTCTAATTTTTAAAAAATCTTTGCAGAAGACATAAAATTTATATACAAGGTTAGAATAAAAATAGTTCTCTTCCATTGAATATGTGATATGCACTGTTCCTGTGCTCACAACATTTCCACGCTAAAGCTGATTTGTGCGTGTGCGTTATACCTGTAGGAGCCGAGAGGGACGCAGAACTCCTCGGTAGGTGAAGAGATGCCCAGACACGTGGATCCCTCGAACACCCGGAATGGCAGCGAAAAGTGATTAATGATCTAGACACAGGAGAAAAGTTCACCGTCGTACACTGGTTATTATTAACTAATGGAGAACTAAACACATCTGCCAATCAAGCAGTCTATAAAACACTTGAAAAAAATCTACAGTTTGCTACATGATATACTTTTTTCACATTTAAACAATACTTTAATAATTGTGTTTTAATGTACTGTATGTACAATGAGATACGTGTCTGGTGTTTAAAGTGGCAGATACCAGGAAAGGTGACCGGATCTTGACAAACTTGTTGCCCTCGTTGGAGTAAATCTGGCAGATGAAGAAGCGCGTGACCCCAGACTCCAGGTGCATGACGTTGTACATGCCACGGCCCACTTTGATTAGCGGGATGACGCTGGCGGAGGTGTGGCCGACAGGGGCTGAAAGCATCCAAACAGGACATTTGTGCACTTGACCATATTTGCTAGTGCACAGACCAGCTACCAGTTTCTTTACTTTTTAGCAATGGCCACACTATAGCGATTATATATAACTTGTTACACCACAGCCCTATGGAATTCTCAATTCTGATTGGCCAGAAGGTGTTGATTATATTTATACATACACATACACACACACACATTATAATATATATATATATATATATATATATATATATACACATACACACACACACATATAATACAGATAAAATGTGTGTGTTTTGACATGAGATGTCTCGACATGCTCTGACATTTGTTCTTATTTCAGTTACTTATAGCATATTAATGGAAAAATGCTTATTACGTTGTATTCAGCTACAATAATATGTGAGCAGCATGTACGTATATGTTTGTATTTTTGAGGAAATCAAGTTTAAACTTGGTTAGTAAAAAAAAAAAAAAATTTAAAAAAAAATCCAAGGACACTGAAACCATAAACCACGTACTAAATATATTTTCACAAGACTTTTGTATACTGATTATGTGTCTAGATCAGCACTAAGGGGCTGAGACATAAATCCTGTACCTACCGTTAGTTGCACATTACATAACCAGAGAATATTTGTTTTGGATTCGAATTGGTTCATTTAAAAAGCAGACATGTCAAGGTTTCTAGAGGCACAGTTCTCATGTCTGTGTGATAATTATACGCCGCGTTTCGGTTCGTTTTTGTTACCTGCTCCAGATGAAAGTTCACGGAGACGGACGCAGAGGAAAGTGCATCCTGTTTGTTTTCTGTATTTTACGAAAGCACGATATATTGTTCCTTTATTGTAACACTTTTCAATTCTTTTCAGTCTGACCATAAACGACTGAGTATTTTAACTCGGGGGGGCGGGCACCCAAGTGATCCCGCCTGCGCCTCTGTGGACTCGTAAAGGTAAAGTTCTCTGACACGGGAACGTCTTCAACTCTTCAACAGAGTATAAAATGGAGGCTGGTGAGGGAACGACTGTTTATAACTGCAATAACAATAGATTAAAGTGACGGACTTGTTTCGTAGATGTTCCACAACGTTAAATGTAACTATAAACGGATAAAACGAACAATGTGTCATTTATTCAATCGATGCGATTAAAAATTTTAATCGTTCGCAAACTGCTGTGGTTTAACAGGAATAAAAACACGTCAGGACGTGTCGTTATAGGAAAATAATCGACTTCAGATTGGTCACGATAACTCCGCTTTTTCGTGTCCGGCATTTCGTCATTGATTAGTTTCCTATAGCAGAACAACCCGTCATGTTTTACTCCTTAATTTCAGCTGATTTAGTTGCACTGAGCAACATGTAAAACATGAGATCTTACTAGGCTGGATGTAGTTTTTGCTGCTTAGGCTGGTCATCACTGAGAACTGATCGGCGTCTTCAGCAGTGAGGGTGTAGTCCATGTTTAAACTCTCTCCGTCCTGCAGCTCCACCATGCGGTCTTTACACTTCTTCCCGATAGGCTTAAACACTTCGCTGTACAGAACAGCCACTGGTAAACCTAACTGATTCTTCACCACGAATGGAGCCTGGTCCTTTTGGAAACACTCCGCCGTCTGCTTCGCAGCTTCCGCAAATGCCTGGGATAAGATGGAAAAAGTAAGTACGCCCCAACGTTTATCACCCCATCAAATCCATAAAATGAGAAATCAGGTGTTCAAGATCGGGTGCCAGTGATTAGAACCTGCTTAGGGAGTGCAGGTGGAACCTGTCTTATTTATACCCCTCTCATATCTAGTGTCTGGTGTTCCTTTTGCTATTGAGGTGTGTGGTGTCATCATGCCAAGATCTAAAGAGTTCTATAAGGCCTTCATTAAAAAAGGTTGTGGATGCCTACGAGTCTGGCAAGGGATTTAAACGATCTCCAAATTATTTGAAATACATGATTCCACTGTAAGGAAAATCATCTACAAATGGCGCAGACATTTGCTTGTCCAAATACGTCAAAAAAAAAAAAAAAAAAAAAAAAAAAAAGCCAACAATTTCCATAGGCTGTACTTATTTGTTTGCACGACTGTATATTATACTGACCAGAATATGCCGAGCTAACAGGTGAAAACGTTTCCGTACCGTTCCTAAATTACTCAGCATGTTCAGTCCGCATTTGGAGAGAGTAATATTCAGCTGGTCTTTGCTATTGATGCCGATTACGGTTTTGTAATCTGGCACGGTGTAGTCCACCTCGTCGGAAATACCGGACCGCTTCACTGGCTTTTTCTTCATCTGTGTTTAAGGAAGAACATTATTTAAACAAACAGCATTCAGATACATTTCGCTTGAATCAAGACTGTTGTTTAGTTGTTGTTTTTTCGTTTCTTTTTAAAACCTTAAGAAGAACATTTATTAGCATGTACCTTTAGTTCCAGTGTCCAGGGTCTGAAACCATCTTTAGCTTCGTCTTCAAGTGGCTCCAAAAGTGGCTCCCATACTCCCAAAATCTCGTTATAATAATTAACCTAAAACATACGCACATAATCACACATTTAAAGCCATAAATCATATGAAAACATTAGTTTCTAAATTCCTTCAAAGAACATCTACGAACTCGAACTCGGACAAACCTCCATGTCGAGGTGGCACTGCAGGTTGATTAGAGTGCTCCAGTTCTTCACGTCTCCATGAAAAGAGGATTTGGCAAGCAGCATGGGGACGGTGCGATGACCCACACCTGCCTCTAGAGTCAGGCAAATGGAGATAATCTTAAGCTGTAGTGACTCGCCCTGGGGGACGAGCGGGGCCACGGACTTTGCGTCTTCTTCTCCTTCCTCTTCCAGGAACCAGAGTTTGAGGTCCCGCCAGTCCCTGCGCTCCCACAAGTCAGGAGGCACCGGGCTCTCCAACTCCTCAGGGGTCTCGGCTGCAGGGGTCAACGCTGACTGGATAGTGATGACTGTGTTTATAATGATGGGTGACACCTAAGAGAGGAAAAAATAAAAGTCAGATTTGATGGAGGTAAGATGAAGGTTAAAAGAACTTCCTGAAGGACCCGATGTTCACCTTTAGGGTGAGGGTGTTGATGGAGAGCTCTATTTTTTGAGGCTGAGTAGGCGACTGTGTTTGTTTGAAGAACACCTGACACGGCTGCAGCACCGTGGTGACGTTGCTCTCGTCTTTGCCGCGCACAAACGGGCACGCTACCACCTTCAGGTCAGTGATGCCGGCCGTCATGAGCTGACCGGCAGAGTCGTTCTTCATCGTCAACTCGCACTGCGTGGTCATGACGAGGGCGGGGGCGTCGGCGCGGCTCAGATCGGCCACGAACACGATCTCGGGGTTCTTCACCATCACGTTCATTTCCGTCTTTGCCAACGTAGACTGAGCAGGAGCTGCTGTAAAACGAAACCAAAAACAAACACAAATGTATTCAATATACTAAAAATAATTCTTAGCAAACTAGTAATATTTATTAGAGGATTATTAGCAAAAAAAAAAATAAAATAAATAAAAATCACTCGAATCTTTGGTGGAGGTGGATGCTGGTTTGCTGCTCTTGGGATGGCTGGAGAAGCCCTGATCCATGGCTTTCAGAAAAACATCAGCCACCGTGAGCAGGAACTCCATGCTGGCGCAGAGGTAAAGATCCTGAACTACAGTGTCGAGGCTGGTCCCATCCCGGCCCTGGCGATAGTTCACCTCCACCATGACGTTCTTCTCAGCACCCTTTCGCATTGCCATCATCCTGACTCACACACACACGTTAAGACTTGAGTTAGGATTAAGGTCGACATAGCGTTTGCAATGTGCAGATTTATTTATTTATTCATTCATTCATTCATTCATTCATGACCTCTGACCTGGACGTGATCATGTTGACCCTCTTCCTCTTATCGTCCAGCAGGCATTCGGCGAGTTTGACAGAAGCCTTCATGGAGCCGTCTGAGAACGTGTGCACCGCGGTGGAGATGGTGCCCAGGGTGAACTCCGCCAGCTTCAGCTGTTCGTCATGAGAGTCCAGCAACGCAGTCTGAACACAAACACACACGGGTAGGTTTTCGTATTATTTTAATATTTAACTTCACAAGAAAGCATGTTGTATTTCTAGAAATTTGAACGGTCTTGACGTCGATTAAAAACAAACAAACAAAAAAAACAACAACAACAACAACAACAACCTGGTATCTGCCAGAGCATCTTATGGCTATACTGTAGATGTTGGCACCTTTACGTCTATCGTTTCAGTGCCGTGGCGCAATTCCTAGAGAAGAGATCACGTTACTGCGTTACTGTAGTACCTCGCTTCCACTTGAGCTGTAGAGAACCAGGGTCATTGAATCAAACTTGAAGTGGAGTTTTAGTGTGCTTTTCAGTTTGGCAGTCTTCTGTTCCTCCACCACTGCTGCTGTTACCACTGTGGTCCCTGTTGATCAGTTCAAAATCAGGATTTTAAAATGCTAAGACTTTACTTGTGATTGATTTACATGCAAAAGAGAAACGTATTCAGTTCTGTGGTTTATACAGTAAAAAAAATAAATTAAAAAAAATGAAATTTCGCCATGTGATGGGTTTTCCCTGACTACCACACATTTACTGCAACAAATTGTGTGTGTGTGTGTGTGTGTGTGTGTGTATATATGTGTGTGTGAGAGACAGAGTGTGTATGTGTACCTCCAGATTCTTGGGAATCTTTATTAGACACAGTCTCTGCCTTATCAGAACTTTTAGGAGCAGGAACTGCATCAGAAGTCTCAGACAGGTTCTCATTCAGAGTCCTCAAAACCACAGTTAGGTCCTCCTGACTCAGTATCAGCTAGAGTGTAAGCGTGCACACACACACACACACACACACACACACACACACAAAATTTTAGACAGGTAATTAAATTCTCACAAATACAACACAATGGCTTTCTGGATAAACAAGTTTCCATCCAAGTTACGAATTTAACTTCGGCGAAAAAATATTTGTAATATCGCATAAAACATTTGCAGATAAAATCGTCTTTTCCCATCCGGTGCGTTCAAAAGAATTACTCGTCGCTTCCGGGGGAAACCGCTGCATCCTGCTCTCCGCTGTGTTTACTTTTCTGAACCAGTTATCCAATCAAATCATTCGCAGAAGCAAAGTCGGCTGAAATATACATATATTTTTTTGATGCGCCTCGAGGAATTTATTTTCCGTCGTAGTTTACGTGCGTGTTTTCTTATCGGATGAAATAATTATCCGCCTCGATTGAGCGCACAAGTTTGGAGATTTTATTTGCGTCTGGTGTTTCTGTCCAGCGTTTCTTTGTTGTTGTTTCCCCCCCCCGATACGATATCCTAAAATTCGCATAAAAAATGCGTGGATGGAAACATAGCTACTTACACTCATGGGCCTGAGGTGTGCGTTGATCTGGTTGTCAGGGATGCTGTGATACCAGGCAGCAGAGAGATTGCGCTTGATTGACAGGTCCATGTTTACAGGCTTCAGTAACTGAATCTCACTCTGGAACTGGCCATCCTTAAATGTGGTTCTAAGCACACATGCAAAAATCCCACGATTCATATTTAAAAGTACAAATTTGCTCCACACGAATTGAAAAAGTCAACTGAACACATGAAATAGCTGCACACCTGTACATCTTCAGCTCACTCAGAGCGACACTCATGATGTCCAGGATGGGAGGAATCTTGGTGTGTGTTCTCGAGGGCACGATCTCAAAGTAGTTCTTGACCGTCACCAAACCCAGGTCGGCCACGATGACGTTCGTGGAAACGGAGGATTGCGGGAGGAAAACGACAGGCGCTTTGATGTTCACGTTCAGTGAAATGCGAGTGCTTTTCTCGGCAAGCTCCAACACGCCCGTGGCCGCTTTCTCTGCCGCCTGCGCCGTGACCTCTGCTAGAGCATCCTTAGCTTCCTGGAAGTTATTGATGAAGGCCTGGAGTGGGTGGGACCAGTGAGAGAGCGAGAGATATATATGAAGGGATCTACGTAAAATAAATCATGGGTTAGGTTCGACCAAAGTGAACGCGCTCACCAGTATTGAGGAGACGAACTTGTTGACGAAGATGACCTGGATACAGCCTACGGTCAGAGTGACGCTGGTGTCCACTATCTGCATGTCTGTGTAGGCGTCTCCGTCTGTAGCGTCCACGTAGTTCACCATGTGGAAACCAAACACGTCCTTATCCGCTACGGATACTGCCTACAGGAGACCGTTACAGTGAGTCGTTACGATTTTTCTACTGTACATCTACACCTTTTGAAACGTTGAACTTATGCCTCAGGCTTATGGGTATATGAATATACACTACCGGTCAAACGTTTAGACACATTCTTTATTTATTTTCCCTGACACATTTTAGAATAATAATAAAAACTCATCAAAACTCTGGAATAACACAAATAAAACTATGGGAATCAAAATAATTGAGTATTTTAGCATCTTCAAAGTCGACGCCCTTTTTGCCTAGAATTTCCAGAAATGTATTCTTGGTGTTTTCTCGATCGATTTCTTGAGGAATTTCCCTGAGATGCTTTTTAAACAGTATTAAAGGAGTTCCCGTCTACGCTGGACGCTTATTGGCTGCTTTTCGGAATATTTCACTCCGAGTCATTAATTTAAAAAAAATTTTTTTGGTAAATTAACTGTTAGTTTTCTAATGAAAGAAATGAATATGTTGTCGCGATTATACTTTTGTCTACAACACCGATTTCACACATTTAATCATACACCTTCAGATCAAGAGGTTTGTAAGGTCATGAGAAACATTTCAGTCGAGTGTCTACAGCCCACAGCATTCGACTCGGCTAGCTGCGTCATACGGCATCAAACGGCGTTCACCCGTATTTAACGTGTAACACAACGTAACGCTGAAAATAATTCTCGTGAGTATACACAGTGGATGGATCACGCGAGACACTTCCTAAGCAGAAGTTTGAATAAAAGCGGACACCTTTTTGTACAGAGCATCTTTGTCGCAGTCCAATATGACAATATTCTTCAGGTTAGCTAGAATCTCGACGGATTTCTTTTTCATCTGTACTTCAGACACCAGACCTGGAAAAAAGAGAGAGAGAGAGAGAGAGAGAGAGAGAGAGAGAGAGAGAGAGGGGGGGTTATTCCCTTCCTGACAACATAAGCTGCTTTTAATAAAAGCTATGAGCTTCTTTTGTTTTTTTTCCAAAGCTGAAACCATGCAATTCATTTCATCCTTGCTGAGATTATGGTTCAGATTAGAATAATGCTCAGGTTAGGTAGTTACATATGATACACATGTATAATCCAGTGTCCTGAAATGTGTGTGTGTGTGTGTGTGTGTGTGTGTGTGTTTTGTTACCTTCTATACTGATCTCAGAGATTCTGGCTTTTTCTCCTCTGATGAAGACCTTCAGACAGGACAGATCTGCTCTGATGTGCAAATTCACCACATCCTCAAACTTTGACTTCTTTGTAGCTGCAGTGAGGAGGAGGAGGAGGAGGAGGAGGAACAAAGAGATGTAGGATTAAAAAACAAACAAACAAAAAAACAACAAAACAACAACAACAACAACAACAAAAAGCTTGAGCATGTGGAAGATACATGTTTAATTATAATGGTGAGACCAACTAGTTCTCAATAATAAATCGGTTATTGAAAATGTAAAACTTTCATTGAAAATTAAAAAAATGAGAGAGATCCAGTATACGAGCAAGCGAGTAAAGCGAGTAACGTAATGCTAGAGCGTCGGTAATATGAGGAGTCACTACAGAGGACTCCTCTGATATTGACATTACAGGATTTCTTGCTAATGGTGGACTCCTCCTCTTTCTTCTCCTCCTCGCTGTCTCCCTCTCCCTCGTCGTCTTGTCGGGGCGCAGGCTGCTCAACAGGCTCCTCCTCCTTCTTTGCAGGAGGGAGGAGGCTGTTCAGGAAGTTCATAGAGTTGAGGAGGGCCTCGGTGTGGAGGTGCACATCCAAGGAGGAGAAGTTTACCTGTGATTTAAAACAAAGCAAAACGAAATAATAAAAAAACAAACAAACAAACAAACAAAAAAAACCCCCAATGTAATAGTTTATATGGTGATGATTTTTCTGGGGAGACGTTGGTAAGGCTGCTGGATTATGAATAAAAATCATAATCACGATTCTTTCAGTCAATACTGAGATCACGATTATTAAACACGATTACTCATTGACTTTGGAAACATCGTGCATTCATTGAAATAAAAAAAAAAAAAACACAACTTTTTATTGTATTTTTAACAGTGGATTTCTTTGAATATAATCCAACTGAAAAAAAAATATATGTAAAACAAAATTAAATAAATTTGTTTAATTAAATAAATTAAACGAAGCTAGCATCGCGTGACGCGTTTCAGCGAATCGCATCGCCAGAAATGAACTTTAAACTTCCTTAGCCAATGAAAGTCTGTCTCCTGGTTTAGATCAGCCTGTAGTTTCAGTGTGAGCTCTAGAAAGGAAATGAGCGTATGTAGACCATCTGTCATGCCGCTAGAGGAAGTGAGCTTTCCAATGATACCAAACGTTATTTCCTTTTGTTCCACATCGGACTCCTTGAAACTAAATTGTTTCCAAACGGCTGAAACGGTTTTATCTTTCTTGCTGACCAAAGGCGCTCTTTCTGTCATCTTGGCTCGAGCTGAACTAAAAATGACATAGCCTGGAGGGGAGCGAGTTTGGCCTTTTAGGGAGGGACGAAAGCGCACCACTGTAAAGAAAAACGGCGCACGTTTAAAAAAATAAATAAATAATGAGAGCATTGCGAAACGGAATGCGGCACGATAATCCTTTTATCGCGATCATTTTGTTTTCATAATTGTCGGAGGCCATAATCAAAATGGAAAACTCGGTTAATCGCACAGCCCTAGACGTCGGCTAGCCAGCTCGCGACGATTTGTACGTTCCTGTTACAGGTTCCTTTTTGTCTTCATCTGACAAACGATACATTTTTCATGGATATAATATTTTTCCATTTCAGCGGGGACTATTACTACAACTGGAAACGTAGGCGGCAAACACGGACAAGTGGAGTGATACAAACAGCGAAACCAGTGTGCTCATTCTACACTGCTGTATAAAGGGTTATTAAAGTGAACACGTTCAGTACGCTTACGTGGACAACAATAATCCGATATTAACCCGATTAAGACGATACTCTGATTAAGAGACTAGCATGTAAACAGCGATTATTG